>JAVSBS010007559.1:0-15155 GCA_033124195.1 Coracias cyanogaster
GGGTACCCACTGCTCACACCTCAGCATCCTGTGCCTCTGGTGCCAGGGCTGCATGAATGGGGCTGGGGTCTAATCTCTCAGGCGCTGAGGCCTTACCTGCTCCGTGAGACTCCTGTCTTCCCAGGAGTCAGCTGAACCCTGCTTTCTGCCTGCTAGATTGGGGTGATCCCTTTCCCCCTCTGAGAAAGGAGCTGGTGCTCTGCCAGTGTTTACCCAACAGGGAAGTGTAGGGGGAGCCGAGTCCTTGCTCTGTCCTGGCAGCTGCACGTCTTGGGGGAGTGATGGATGTACCTTCTCCAGACACCACTGGGGCCTGTCTGCTGGCTGGCTTTCCTGGGCCCTTGCACGCCTCCAGTTGTGCTTTCTCAGCCACCAGCAAGCTCTTCCACCAGCAGTCTCTGGCCCGGTGATGTATGTTGACAGCTGCCTGAACAGCCTGTGCAAGACTTGCTTATTTTCGTCTAAGGATGATGCCTTCCAGATCTTGCTCTGAAGCCCTCTGTGAGCACTGTGTAGAAACCCACTCTGGAGCCTCCCCAGTTGCAGAGCTGTGCTGAGCACTTCTGGCTTGCGCCCAGCTCAGACTGGACAAATGCTTGGGAGTGGGGCCCTGGAGCATCCTGCTGCAGGCAGGCTTAGCTTGTTCTGTGCTGAGATGCAGGCAGCAGGTCCTGCCTTGCTCAGCTCAGTAGTGTTCAGGTCCCCAGGGAGGGCAGGGTGCTTGAGGGGTGCTGGGGAGAGGGTAGGGACAGGCCACAGCCACCCCAAGCAGCAGCAGCCCAGCAGTAGGTAAACACCCATCCTGCCTCGACCAGCCACGAGGTTCTCTGAGGGACTTGGGAATGACAGCATGCTGGCATCTCTGCAAGTCCAGGGCCAGTGCCATGCTGAAGCCTCTCCTAAAGCCCAAGTGTGCTCCCATGGGAGCATTGCATCACTGCAGAGTGCTGGGTGCTGCCATGTGCCTGTCTCTGCCAGTCCAGGACAGGCAGCCAACAGCGGGGAGGTCACTGGCTGTGGCACATTGTGGTACAGAGCTGCTGGAAGCCCTGGAGCAGGCTGAGGTCCCACCAAGCAGGATGTGGGCATGCACCTTTGATGTTCAGCTCTTCTGGGGCCCAGGCCACCTGAAGGCCACCTTTGGCCAGCCTGGGATGCCTTGGAGTGCAGAGAAGTAGCTCTCCCAGGGACTTGGAAATGTTTGGTGCACCTCACCATCATGCTGCTAATACTGTGTCACCATCACAGGCAGGCAGGGAGGAAGGAGAAGGGAGACAGTCAGGGCTGTCCTCAGCACTGTGCCTGGGGTGTGTGTGGGGTTACAGGTCCCATGGTGCCCAGGAGAAGGTGTCTGTAGCCCTGAAAAAAGGTCAGCTGGCTGACCCAGCCAGGACGGGGCTGGACCAGAACAAACTGACCTGGGGTTGCCTTAACCTGCAGTGCCCGTGAGCTGGCCTGGTGTGTCTCCTGTATTGCCCAGAGCAACCCCCCTGACCTGGCACCACTCTCATGCTGACATCCCTGCTCTTCTCTCTGCAGGCGCTGTATGGCTCCATCAAGAACGAGAAGCTGCAGTGGGCCATGTGAGTATCCCTCCCGTGGGGTGTTGCTGCCCAGTGCCAGGCAGGCAGTGGGGCCGTCCTGCTAGTGTGGAGCCTTTCTTGCCCCTGCCAGAGCATTGCCCTGCCCCAGAGGCTGCATCAGCCATGATGCTGCAGGGAGGGTGCTGCTGTGAGGATGTGGGAGGGAGAGGGAGCTTGGGATGGGATGAGATGGGATGGAATAGGGGTGCAGGCAATGTACGCTCAGCACCTCCGTGTGGACCCCTTCCCCAGTGTTTTGGGGGAAGGCTGCCTGAGGCCAGCTCCCTGCAGCTTTGGCGTTGCTTTGTGCCTTGGCGGCTGTGGCCAGGGTCGGAGCGGATAGGCTCTGGGAAGGCCTTGACGATGCCGGGGCCCCGCAGGGTGCCCGCACCCTCGCCCACAGCTGCCATCTCCAGCAGCAGGAGCTGCAGCGCCCGCGCTGCAGGGATTAATCAGCCCAGCGGTACCGCCAGCGCTGAGCCAGTGCGCCCGGGCTGCTGCCATGGAGACGCCGGCAGATGCTGAGGGGTTTAATTAGCAGCGGGCGGGTCTGAGGGAGGGGGAAGGGGGAAGGCAGCAGCTCTGGGCTCCCACATCTTCCTGCCAGGTGGGGGGAGCAGCAGCGATGCAGGCTGTCCACAGCAGCCCTGGCCGTGACCTGGAGGAACGTGCAAGCAGGGGTCTGCCGCCTCCTGCTCCCCAGGCTGCCTATGCCTGCCCACAGGGGCTTCTGCCCTAGGCTGGTGCTGCCCAAGGCATCCCCACTGCAGGCTCCCTGCACCCCTTTACTGGTTGGCTCCGAGCCCCATAGTCCAGCTGCTGCCCTGCAGGTGTGGGGACCACAGCCTGGGTCTCTCTTTGGGGAGGTTCCCTTGCAGACCCTCTCTCCTGCCAGCTGGGGACCTGGGAGCCTGTACCCACGGGCCCACGGGGCTGCAGTAGTGCCGAACCCTGGGGTGCCTCTCCTCCAGTGGCCCCTGGCTTGTCAGCCTGGCTGGCATCAGTCTCAGCCCTGTCCAAAAAGGCTTTTTGCTCCCTGGGGCAGACAGGGCCCCCACTCTGACCCAGCAGCAGACATCCCCATGTCTGGTCTTTTGAGGGGCCAGCCAGCCACCACAGCTGCCTAAAGGGGTTGGGGCACAGAGGCATGGTGGGGTTTGGGATGCTTGCCAGTGGTGATAGGAGACTGCCCAGCCTGATCTGCTGCTCTCAGCCTCCCTTTCATAAGCCAGGCCTAAAAGTGGGACCAGCAAGTGGCAGGCTTGGTATTTGATGTCCTCAGCAAGGTAACAAACCCTTCCCCACCCAAATCTGTGTCTGGCAGAGATGAGGAGGAGCTGCGAAAGTCCCTCTCGGAGCTGGCAGACCCCAACCCGAAGTCCATCAAGCGCATCAGCAGTTGCAGTAACCCCTTTCTGGACTTCTCCCAAGACTCCAGTATCGCCACCTACAAGCATGGACTGTTAGTGCGCAAGATCCACGCTGATCCTGACTGCAAGAAAAGTAGGTGCCCACAGGACGGACTCAGGGTGAGAGGGCACCAGTGAGCCCCAGAAGTCCAGTGGGGAGCAGGGCAGGTGTGACTACATGACATCTGGCTGTAGCATCATGCCAGCCTTCAGCATCAGCCCTCTGTGCCCTGTCTGTCAATGCCAAGCATAATTCAGGCCCCAGGCTGGGGAGCCTGAAAGCCTGTCCCTGCCCATCCACCCCCACCATCAGGGCTTGGCAGAGGCTGAGGTGGCAGTGGGCAGTGCAGCCCCTGCCTTTGATGCTGGAAAGGGGGCAGGCAGGGAGTTGGGTTGGGCTCCTCAGGGGATGCATGGATGCATCCTAGCCAGAGGATGGCAGGGATGAAGGAAAATGTCATGTGATGAGGCAAATAATCCACACAGTGGGCTGCGGGTGGTTGGGTGCTGCCAGGCACATTCACCGTTTCCACGATAAAATCCCCTCCAAGCTGTGGCTATCTAATGCCTTGATCTGATTAGATGCAGCCGCCCTCCAATGCCAGCATTACCTGGCAGACAGCACTGCCTCATCGCCATCCCCGAGCAAGGAAGCAGCAGTGAAGCTGAGCGCAAGCGGTGAGGCAGGCAGCAAGGCAGGGAGCGCAGAGGTGCCAGCCCCGGGAGGCAGCCCCCCCCCGCCAGCAGCACCATCTGCTAGCCATGCGGCCGGCATGGGCTCAGGTGCACAGCGACAGTCCTGGCGTGCCGCCCATCCCTGGGGTGGGGTGACGTGCATCGTGGCAGCGCTGGCTGGAGGAGGATGGAGAGGGGGGGATGCCTTTCTCCCACTCGGTGCTGGGGCTGATGTCTGGGCTGCTCTCTCCTCCCTGGCAGCACCCCGAGGGAAGCGCAGCTGGAAACCATTTCACGCCATCCTGAAGGGAATGATTCTCTACCTGCAGAAGGTAGGCAACAGTGGGGCCCACCCACATCCATGCCAGGGAGAGGGATTATCCCCAATCCAGGGAGGGGGTTGCGGCAGTCCCCATAGCAGTGCGAGGTGCTCCAGTACACAGCATTGCCAAGCCTGGCCTAAGCAGACTCAGCACCGTGCCTCCTTGTGCTACTGCTTGGGGACCTGGTGGCATCCTTGTTCCCAGGGTGCTCAGGCTCAGCATGGGCAGTGAAAGCAGCTGCCGACTAAGGGCCCCGCATGTCAGGGCTTGGCTGGGGAGAAGGGAGGCACCGAGGTCTTTGCCAGTGCTGCACAGTCAGTCTCCTGCAGGCACACACACTGCCCAACTGCGGGGCAGTGGGAAACAGCCACTGTGCTGTTGCCAAGCCCCTTCACCCAGGTTGTGCCACCTCTCCCATGGGTGTAGCATGAGCTGGAGGCAGAGCCCGCAGCAGCCTGGTGGAGGGTGATCTCCAGGCCCCACCATTGTCAGCGCTTGCCTGCAGTTCTGGCGGCCTTGTAGACTTGACTCATGGTGGGGTGCATCCCTAAGTTGGCTCTGAAATGCCCTGTGATTTTCAGGAGGAATATAAGCCAGGGAAGGCGCTGGCAGAAGAGGAGTTAAAGAATGCTATTAGCATCCACCATTCACTTGCCACACGGGCATCTGACTACAGCAAGCGACCCAACGTCTTCTACCTCAGGACAGCTGACTGGAGAGTCTTTCTCTTCCAAGCACAGTGAGTCCCACATGATCACTGGCTGGGCCCCACGCTGGGGTGCAGGGGCTTGTCCGACTAGGGCAAAGGGTGAGATGGGGCTTAGGGCCACATTGCCCTCTCCTGTCCTGGCCCTTTCTGGAAGGAAAGGGACCCAATGTCAGTGCTGTGCTTTGCCCAGCTCCTATTCCTCCCACTCTGGTGGGTTCACAATGGCCCAAGTCATTGGGGACAGAGCCCCAGGTGCTGTGGCTGGCCAGGGCTAGGCCTAGGGGACCCGGACCTTGTCTGCAGGACAGGTCCCTCTGCCTGTGACACAGATAGTGCTACTTAGAGCTCATCTGTGGTTTGGCTTTTTCCCCCAGGAACCCTGAACAGATGCACTCGTGGATCACACGCATCAATGTGGTGGCAGCCATGTTCTCTGCACCCCCCTTCCCAGCAGCCATCGGCTCACAGAAGAAGTTCAGCCGCCCGCTGCTGCCCAGCTCCTGTACCAGGCTGTCCCAGGTAGGCCATGGTGTGGGGGCAGCTGGGAGCATGGGACAGACCCTCTGGGTCTGCAGTGGCACTGTCCCCTCAGGAGGGACCTATGTGGTGCCATGTGCCCAGCTGCCTCCCAGCGGTGTGTGGGGCCAAGGGAGCATGGCTGGGGAGACACAGAGCAAGGGGGGTGCTGAGGTTGAGGACAGACAGCAAGGTCTTCTTCCTGGCAGCAGGCATAGGAGACAGGTGATGGGGTCAGACTGCAGAAGAGAACGTGGTTCCACACCACAGCTTGCAGGATCCTGCCAGGGCCAGGACCTTGAAAGGCAACCAGCCAGTGGGGGGATTAGCTGGCACTCGGGCAGGCCAGGACAGTTATTCATAGAGCACAAAGGATTAAAAAACCCCACCAGCCTAGTTTTAAAGGGTATTAACTTCTGCTTTAAGACTGCAGCCAGCCCCCCTCGAGGCAGGAGCAGAGTTCCCCCAAAGGCCTGTGCTTTTGCTTGCCATTTAAAAAGAAAAAAAAAAACACAAAAAAACAACCAAGGAGCAAAAGCTGAGATCCTGGCTGAATCTAGTAGAGGAAAAACCTGTTCTGGCCCCACTGGCTCATACTGCCTGGGAGGCAGAGTGGAGGGCAGCGGGAGGCGCTGACATGGTGCCACATTTCCCTAGGAGGAGCAGGTAAAGAGCCATGAGACTAAGTTCAAGACGATGTCAGCGGAGCTGCTGGAGCATCGCTCCTCACTGCCCGAGAAGAAAGTGAAGGGCAAGGAGTATGAGGAGCTGAAGCAGAAGGAAGAGTACCTGGAGTTTGAGGTGAGCTGGGAGAACCCCCACTCTGGCCCCTGCCTACCTGAGTGATGGGACCTGCACTGCGCACATCAGCTGAATTGCACTGTGTCACTGCAGTGGTCTGGGACCATGAGCATCTCCCTGACCCCGGAATGTTGGGTGGGGTGGAGGGACCACAAGCATCCCCCCCACCCTATGATGCTGCCTGAGGCACAGTGCCTAGCTCACTGACCTCTCTCTGCTGCACTGTGCCCCCCAGAAATCCCGCTATGGCACCTATGCCATGCTGCTGCGGGCCAAGCTGAAGGCCGGCTCCGAGGACCTGGCAGCATTCGAGTCCACCCTCTTTGATGCAGCAGCTGGGGAGGACGAAGGCCTGAAGAAATCCCGCTCCAGCCCCTCCCTCAACGCAGAGCCCTCCAGCACAGCCACCAAGGTGAAGCGTAATGTCTCAGAGCGCACTGGCCGCCAGCCCCCTGGCCACCCCCAGAAGTCATAAGTGAGGGCCATCAGCCACTGGCGCTGCAGCTCCGTTCCTGCCCCCCTGGTGCCTGGGTGGAGGCCACATGCCTGCCGAGACCCTGCATGAGTCCATCCATCTGCGGCATGAGCTGTGAGGGTGACAGCCCTTCCCTGGCCGCCAGCACCAGCCATGCAGGGCCGCGGCCCCTCCGCCGGAGATGGCGGCAGAGCAGGACAGGCGGTGGTCCTTGCCTGCTGGAGCTGTCTGCACCATTGACCCCATCAGACTCGTTCCTGCCCTTCTTTGTCCTGTGCTTCGCTGCAGGACCCAGTCCCCCCACCCCAGGGAGGGGGAAACAACTGAAATCCACCGAGCTCAGTTCTTCAGTGGTTACAAAAAAAAAAAAAAAAAAAAGAAAAGAAAGACAAAACCACAGCAAAACAAAGCCAGCAGCCCGCTTCTCCTCCAGCTCCGTTGTGCCATGGGGGGGCAGACAGGAGGGGGCCAGCCCTGGCCTGCCCTCTTTTCTGGGGCTGGTGGCTGGGGAGCCAGGACAATGGCATCTGGCCCCTTCCCTGCCACTCCAGCCACCGCTGCACCCTCCCTGCTTTCTTACAACTTTTGAACGGTTTTTGTGATACAGTTTTGCACTTTTAGTACCAGATCGAGCTGACCACCAGGGAGGGTTTTTTGGGGGCTACTTTTGATGCTTTTTGGGAACTGTTTAAAAAAAAAAAAACAAAACCACAAACTCAGCCATGTCCTGTAGGCACTGCGCTCTGCAGGGAGGAGGTTTTACACAGACTCGGTGGGAGACCCAGCTCACCCCTGCAACAAGCTGAGCATGGGCTCCTGTGTGTGCTGCTGCCCGCTCCCCAGCCCCAGTTCGGCACCAGCAACGCTTCAGAGAGAGACAGCCCTGTGGCTACTGGCACTGAGGCTGCCTTGGAATGGCAGCACCCATTGCTGCACTTGTGGCTGCATGGGGGGGCTGATATGGCAGTGCTTTGTGACCCCCCACCCCCACCAGCAGCCTGGACAGGCTGTTTGCACTGCCTGGGTGTGAGCATCGTACCTGTGCCATATTGGGCAGCAGTGTGTAAGTACTCTGAAGGAGATGACCCCCTGAAGCCAGGGTTGACGTGGGGCTCCGCAGTGCCCTGTGGGGCTGGCACAGTCTGTAGACAGCTTTCCTTCCCCTGCCATTTCTCCAACGCATGGCTGGGGCCTCAGGCTGCTAGCAAAGCCTGGTCTGCAGTGCTGTGAGGTCCTCCTGCTGCAGCAGTGGTGGTGCAGCCCTTTCCTTGGTCATGGGCTCCCTTCTTGCCAAGGTGAGGGGCAGACTGGGCCACCACCACGGTGGGCTGGAGGATGCTTGTCCAGAGCAAGATATTGGTGGTGAAGTGTGGCTGCAGGAGTGCCCAGGGAGGGGTCCAGGGACAGCAGAAGGGCTGTGGGTGGGGGACCAGCACACAGGCTGTTCCTGGCCACCTGAGACCCAGCTGGTTTCAGCACTGACTTTGCGAATGTGTCAAACTTTTTATTCTGCTCTTTTAAGTCTATTGCAAAAAAAAAAAAAAAAAAATATCCACCCTTGCCCCAGGCGGCGCGGGGGGAAAAAAAAACCTTTGTACAGCTTCTTCTCTCAGTTACTGAAGTAAAACTCGCTCTTCACTTCTTGTGTGTGCTGTGGTTTCTCCCCATGGGTGGTGGCAGCCCTGGCATGGAGTGATGCTGAGGAGGGCCGGCAGTTGTCTCTTTGCCAGACTCCCAGCCCCAGGCAGGGCTCAGGGAAGTTAGTGCCTGCCATCTCAGGGCTGGAGAGAGGGAGGGCAAAGGCTAATGGAAACTGTCCCTTTATTCAGAAGAGGGACCATTAAATAAGAGCAGAGAGGGGCAGGAGCTGGCGGCATCCTGTCCTCAAGTCCAGGCAGTGGGACCTCAAGTCCGGAAGGCACTTGTGTGGGCAGGGCAAGGTGAGAGGCGATGCAGCCCCCCTGGGTGGGTGCCGGGGCTGCTGGCCCTTCAGTGCACCTGTGGCTGCTGGCTGTGAGGCAGCTCGCCCCCCGGCCCCGGCTTCAAGGCTAGCACAGGCACCTGCTCCTCCTCCACCGACTCGCTGCCATAGGCACTGTCTTCCTTTAGCTCTGCAAAGCAAGCCCCGGGCACTGTCAGTGATGGGGTGTTGGGGGGGGCAGCAGGGACACCCTCCACCAGCCCCTCGCTCCCCCTACCTGTGCTTTGCAGCTTCTCCAATGCCTCTGTTTTGTGGAGTATCCTCACGGCCTTGCGGAGCCCCATGGAATCCAGTGCCTCCAGCAGCCCCTCCAGGTTGCCCCCTGCCAGCTGTGGAGAAAGGGCACTAAGCAGGGCCAGCAGCTGGATGGGCAGGGGGGGACGGGGCACTCCAGCCGGGCACTGACCTCGTAACTGCGCAGGAGGCTGATGCTGGGTGAGGGGGTGTCCTTGTAGGTCTCCACCAAGCTGCAGAGCCCCAGGCGCTTGGCCAGCTCAATCCAGTCCGACCCGCTGCAGTCCTGGTTCAGCAGCTGCTCCAGCCCCTGCAGCGCCTCACTGTCCAGTGACAGGACATTCCCTGCACGGGAGAGGTGCCTCCATCACATGCTGCCTGTCCTCACTACCAGAAGGGTGCTGCCTGGCCCAGGCACAGGGCTTTTGGAGAAGGGAGAGGGGCTGCTCACCTGGCCGGGGAGCAGTGGGCAGCTCTGCTTCTGGGCCCTGCTGGGAGGCCTGCAGCAGGATCTCCCGCACCTGCAGATAGACGCATGGATGTCAGCATCCCCCAAACGGCTGGCCACCCCCCTGTCTCCTCCCCACACCATAGCTCTCCTCGGGATGCAGAGGGGCACAGGCACCCTCGCAGGAGCATGTCTGGAAGCTCTTCCCCATCCCCGCTGTGGCCCTCGTGGAAACGTTCCCAGGGGGTTTGTCCCACTGTGCCACACACCTTTTGGCTCCGAGTCAGGTCCAGGGGCGTGTGGCAGCGACGCAGCCTGTGCCCTGCCTGCCCATGCCCAGAGGGCTTGGGGTTGGTGCCACGCTCCAGGGCTGGGGCCAGCTCCCCCAGCTCCATGGCCAGCTCCTGCTCCTCAGGGTCAGCATCTGTGTCGCTGCTCGCCTCTGATGAGGATGGGCTCACAGGCTCATCGTTCTCACACAGTACATCTGCCCCTGTGGAGGAAGAGTGGACTGAGCCCCCAGAAGGGAATGCTGGCCCAGGGGTCTGCCCTGTGCAGGCAGCTGGGGCTGTGGGGAGGGGAAGGGAGAAGAGGGTGGGCAGTGCCTTACCAGTCTTGAGGAGTAGTTTGGTGAGAGTGGGGGAGCCCAGTCCAGCAGCCAGGTGCAGGGGGGTGTTCCCAGCAAAAGTCCGGCTGTTGACATCTGCTCCCAGCTATGAAGAAAGGTGTGAGGCCATGAGGATGGGCTGCCTGCGTACTGCCCTCCCTGCCCCCTATCACCCCAAGACCACAGAGGTCTCCCCACTCCTGCCAGAGTCCTGTGGAAGGAGGTGCCCCATCACCGCCCACAGCCACCAATCCATCAGTCCTCCCTCTACCTTCTTCACTAGGTGGGTGGCCATGTTCAGGTTCTCCATCTCCACAGCCAGGTGCAGTGGGGTCCTCCCACCCTGCCTCTCCACTGCATTCACGTCTGCTCCCTTCCTGACAAGCAGGTCCAGGCAAGCCAAACTCTTCGCCTTCACAGCCAAGTGCACAGGCAGGAGGCCTGCAACAGGGGAAGAGGCTCAGCAGCCCTTCAGCCAAGCCGACAACAGCACTACTAGGTTCCTGCCCACTGTCTCCCAGCCCCACTCACCATGGAAATTAGGCAGGTGAAGCAGGTAAGGGGCAGATGAGCCAAGGTGGGCCAGCAGTGTCTTCAGCATCTCTTCATCACCAGCTTGGAGTGCCAGGTGCAGCAAGGAATTGCCATAGCGATCCAGCAAGGTGGGGTCAGCACGGGCTTGCAGCAAGAGCTGGACCACTTGGGGCTGCTTGGTGATGACTGCTAGATGCAGTGGCGTCTGCAGGACAGCAGCACCTGTTCAGCAGCTCTCACGAGAGCAGCTGAGTCCTGCACCACCATCCTTGCCAGTGTGGCTGCACCATGCTCGCCTTGCAGCCTCCCCTCAGTGGGGGCAGCAACAGGAGCCTCTGGGGTTGGGAAATGGGAGCAAGCCCCACGTAGAGGAGAAACGGCTGCTCTAGGAAACATGTACCTGCTGCAGATTGTTGGAGATGTTGATTATCTGCTGGCTGGGGATGCTAACAATGACTTCGATCAGCTGCTTGATCACAGTGGTCTGCTCATGGATAATAGCGAGGTGTAAAGGCCTGCAGAGAGAGCAAGATGGGCCCTGGCTCAGCTCCAAACTTCTCCAGGTCCTCCCTAACACCTCCCACCCACCATGACAGTTCTGATGGTCAACAAGACTCCCACACTCTCCCTCCAAATCCCTCATGCACTCACGTATCTCCATTCTCATCCTGTGATGCGGCCAAGTGCCTCTGGACTGCCAGCAGCATGCGAGGGTCAGCAGTGACTGAGTAGTCGAGCAGGGCATGAGCATTGCGACGGGCCAGTGCCAGCATCCACAACTGGCAGAGCTGGTCTGAAGGTCAAAGCAGGACATCACTGCCAGGAGCAGCAGCCCCATCCACCCTCCTGCATCCCCCCAGGCACAGATGAGAGCAGCACCTGGCCCCCAAAGGTCCCCAACCTGTGCCACCTCTCCCAAGCGATGTCCCCCAGCTCTCATCCCAGCCCAGCCCCCTCGTACCATGCTGCTGCAGGTCCTTGCAGTAGGTGCTCTCCGCAGGCACTGGCCTGTTGTCCCCGGGCCCCTCTGCCTCAGGGCCCTTCATCTGCACACCCCCCTGGTAGCCACCCACGGGGTGCGGGCCAGGCGGGTAGATGCCATTGTAGGCCAGCCCAGGGGAGTAGGGGAAGCTGAGGTTCCCGCCTGCGGAGCAAGGGGAAGGACAGGTGAGGCTGGAGGGGGGCGGGGAGCACCCAGAGTTAGGCCATAGCCACCTGAGCAGCTAGGGGGAAGAGGAATCCTCACTCACCTCCTCCAGAGCCGAAGCCCCCGGCCCCCCCACCGGCACCTCCCATGTGCGAGCCCCCACCAAAGTGCTGGGGAAACTGAGGCAGGACTTTCTTGCGCTTCCTCTCCACTTCTTCCTTATCTGTGGGGAGAGAGGGGCAGCAGGGTAAGGGGTCGCCCCGGCAGTGGGGGACACGCCAGCCTGCCCAGGGGTGCTCACCTTCCACCACAGGGTAGTAGGTGAACTGCTTGGAGTCGCTCACATCACCCCCCCGCTTCCGCTTCAGTTGCAGGAAGACGGTGACAGGACGGTCGATCTTGGGCTTGTGGTAGGGAGGTGTGCGGAAGACGATGGCATACTGTGGGCAGGACAGACAGACGTGGGGGTCTTGCTCCTCCCTGGAGCTGAGGATGGGACTCCTCCTCCCTGTAGGGTACCCGCCTGCCTTGGGGCATGGCAGGACGTCCCCCCACTCCCCTGTACCTGCTTGTGCACATCAGTGGGGGAGAAGTCTCCAAAGGCCTGCCAGCCGTTCTCATCATCCTCATAGAAACGCACCTCAATGTCATCTGGGGAGAGAAGTGGCACTGGCACCACCTGTCCCCCCATCCTAGCCAGGGCTGCCCAGGGGCCCCAGTTCTATCCTGCCACAGCCCCTTTGGAAAGTTTTGGCTGCAAGGAACAGCATTTACCTTTCTGAACTTTATCACACAGCAAGTAGACCTCGTCCCCTCCCCGCACAGAACCTGCTGTCTTATCCATCCGTGAGATCTTCAGATTGGAAGCTCCTGGGGACTCTGCAGAACAAGAGGAGGTGTTGGGAGCTGCTGTGGCAGACAGAGCATCCCTCACCTCCTTATTCTATCCTGTCTTGTCCCCTTCCCAGCCTGGCCCCACACTCACTGCTGTCATGGATGGGGTCTGAGATGACAGGCTGGAGGGCCAGCGTGAAGTTCCCGCTGCTGTCACGGAGGTAGGCAGTGAAGCGCAACCGCACGATGCTCAGGTCCATCACCTTCTTCAGCTCCTTTGCCTCCAGCTCGATCTCACGCAGCTCTGCTTCTGTTGGGGCAGTGGGAGATACTGTCAAGCTAGGTGAGGGGATGAGGCTCCAGGTCTCCTTGCCAGCCCCAACCCCCCAGCCCCATGCTAACCCCAGCCCCCCAGCTGTCACCCCGGGGTGCCAAGTCTCACTGAGCCTCCAGGCTGCCCTCACCCGTCAGCAGATGGCTCCTGGTGCGCATCTTCTGCTGCTTCAGCTTTTCCTTCATGATCTCCATCATATTCTTCTTAGTGACATGGAGCACACCCAGGTTGCTGAACCTGGAGGACAAGAGGGATCCCACTGAGATCTGGAAGCACCAGGACTGGCAGCAGCCAGCCCGGGGAACGCAAAGGCTCTGGTGACCATGAAGGAGCTGAGCAAAATACAGAGCAGTGCTGCTCAGGCAGAAGGGGGTCGATGTGTGCATGGCATAAGAGGAGCAACCACAAAGGAGAGGAAAGGAGCCCAGAAAGAGGTGGCTAAGAAACTCTAGGCTCCCACAGGTGACAAATCCAAAAGGGAGGATCAAGAGGGCCGGAAGCAAACAGAGCCAGGCTGAGCCAGCAGCTAGGGCTGGATTTGTAAGGACTACTGCAGTAGTTGCTGAATAACCTGGCTACTCAGGCTGGCTACAGAAGCCATTTGCACAGCTGGGGAGCTGCAATCCCGAGGACAGAACCCCAAAACAAGCTGCACATGCCAGAACCAGAGCTGGGCAAAATGCTTAAGGGACAAGAGCTGTAACAATGACTTCATTTGAACCCACTCCTGGCCCCACTGAGCAAACCCAGCTCCTGGATGCACTAACCCCCATCTTCTCACCAGCCCGTAAGCTGCAGCCAGCCCCTCGGCCACCCCATGTGGGCAAGAGGCCACCCTGGGTCTCCCTCACACATACTGAGCTGTCATGTCCTTGGGTCCCACAACCACAATGCAGTTGCCAGCCTCGTTGCACTGCTTGCCCACCAGGCTGTGGGCATGCACACGGGGAGGGTCGCTGTGTGTCACCAGGTCCACCTCGATCCGGGCCATCCCTGTATAGTTGCAGATCTGCAAGGAGAAAGGAGATGGGAGTCAAGTACAACAGCCCGGGAGGATGCAGGAGATTCTGCAAACCCCTGCAATCCCTCCCCATGGCCACCACTCCTGCTGCAGCCCTCCCATACCTCCAGCGCCATGAGACACACTGAGCCTAATAATAAACATTTCCTGTCCTTCCTCCAAGGCACTCTCCCAGTGCCTGCGCACACCAGCTGAAGATGCTACCCCATCCCCTCCGCAGGGCAGCACTCACCTTGACGGTGGGATAAGTCTTGCGTCCCTTCTCGCTGGACGCTCCTGGCAGCCCCCCGTGCGAAGGGCCCTCGCAGCCATATCGGAAGCGGAACCCCCGCTGCAGAGGCAAAGAGGACGTCAGCCAAGGGTGGCCCAAACCTGACGCCATGAGAGCAGGGAGTGACAGCTGCACCTGCCCTTACCTGAGTGACATCCTTACCTGCTTTGGCTGCTCAATGATGACAAGGTAGGGACCTTCCACTGGCAGACAGAGAGGAGAGGCACCAGTGAGAAACACAGGATAACCAAAGTGCATGTTCCTAGGAAGGGTGCTAGAGGTATGGGGATAGTGCTAAAGGTGAGGTGACCCAAGTCTGTCCCATGGGGGTCCTCAGGGACCCCAATCCTTGTGCTGTCAGAGTCCAGCTGGGAGCAGCAGTCAGAGCAGCAGGGAGAGGAAGGAAGGGCCAGAGGATGTTCTGGCACGCGGGGAGCCCCCTGGGACCTGTCCCCTCAAGTCCCTGCTAGACTGAGCAGCAGGGCCAGACCAAACAGTCCTCATCCCAGTGGCACCGGGCTGGGATTCCCAGCCAGCCCACAGTGGGGCCAGAGCCTGTGGTGCTGCTGGGAACTACAAGGCGTGAGTCAGCCTGCTGGGAAACCCCGCTGCCGGGGTCCCCCGGGAGGGCACAGCCAGAGGGGCCCTTACCTGTCTCCATCAGGGGCTCCTTCTGCTCCACCATGTGAGTGCCAAAATTGAAGTCGTCATAGTCAATCCCATCCAGGCACTGAGTGACATGGAGCGAAGATGAATGTCAGGAGTATGTTGGGGCTGGACCCCCCAGCTGCCCTGGTGTACACGCACAGACCCCTATCTCCCATGCTGGGGGGGTGGGGGCTAGTCTGGCACAGAGTCCCACGGCACACCATGGGGTGGGGGGGCAGGCACAGATCCCCTGTCTCTTCCGGGGAAGAGAGGAGGGCAGGTGTGAACTCCTCATTGCTCACCCCTGGAGGCACCAGCAGACCCCCTCTGTCCGCCCTGAGTGGAGACACAGACCCCCCACCCCCCGCAGCCGCAGTGACTTCCTGCCACTTAATCCACGCCCCGGCCTCCACAGCCCCCAAGCACTCGCCGGGACTGGGCTGGAACCAGCGCCTCGTCCTCGACCTTATCCCCCCAGGGGGCGCCTCTTGGCTACAAACCACGCCACGGCCGCCCCGTCAGCTGCCTGGGGGCTCCCGCTGCTGCCTGCCCCGCCGGCACCGGGGGCTGCAGGAGGCCCCTCTCGCTGCCCAGCGCCCTGTCCT
>JAVSBS010007563.1:0-22697 GCA_033124195.1 Coracias cyanogaster
GTTCACAGAGCTGTTCAGGTTGTGTGCCCACAAGACAACCAGGGCTTTCCCGCCCAGCTTCCCTCAGCAGATCTGAGCTGACAAGGTTCTTGTTCTTTGAAATGTTCTTGCTAGACACTGTCCCCTTCTGGCAGCAGCAAAACACAAAGGTGACAACTTCATTGCGTATCTGCAGTATCAAACAGCCATTTCACGACAGATTCAGAGCTCTGTTTTCAGAAATGCCCCAAACCTAAGAGCTTAACCGAAATTAATGGAGCAGCAAACGCTCTGCTCCCAGAAACAAGGGCACCTCCAATAGAACAACAATTAAGCTTCCTGTATTCTTTAAAAAAAATGTTTCTAGAAAAATAATTAAATACTAGATATTTGCAACGAGAAGTTATAAACAGAGCATTCGAGAAACAGCATTTTTTATCTATGCTGATAAAAACCTCACACTTCTCTACCATGATTTCAAGCACTTGGCCCATAAACCTTTGAACCATTCTTCCAAAGTAACGATGGCAGATATGCCCGGGGAATTCCCATATCCGTGTCTGGCTACGTGTGGCCCTGCACACCTGTAATACTGATCAGCGGGAAACTTGGTCTTCAGGGATTCCATCTGTGTTCTCACTGTAGCAAAGTGTTCACGAGCCTTCTGACATTTCTTTGGTACTGAAAAAGAAACAGCGCGACATTCAGTACTTGGCAGAGAACAAGGTTTTGTAAACGGGGAGTTTTCTAGGGTAGGCAGCTCTATTTGTGCTCCTTTGCTCTCCAAGACAGTCTACTGACATTTGAATCAACCTAAGAAATACTCATTGGTGCACCCTGAGTCACGCAGGTAGAGGAAAAATACTCCTGAGTTCCAGGCTGTCCAATCTGCTCTAGCCCTTAGTTTCAAACTTGAGTCAAGATGCCCCGGTGTTATTTAAAAATCGCTGCTAATCTTGACTAATTACTGTT
The DNA here is from genome assembly GCA_033124195.1 of Coracias cyanogaster. Taxonomy (NCBI): domain Eukaryota; kingdom Metazoa; phylum Chordata; class Aves; order Coraciiformes; family Coraciidae; genus Coracias; species Coracias cyanogaster. The sequence goes on from JAVSBS010007563.1 coordinate 952, forward strand.
GCTATAAAACGTATGTCATGGATGAAGAACCCCTTCTGTAACAGGCACTGACAGAAGAAAACACAGGAAAGGTCAGACAGCCTACAGAGCAAGAGGCAACAGGGGATACAAGCAGATGGAGACGGGAATGGAGGAACACGAGTCAATGTGGGGTTTGTGGAATGACCGTACAAGCAAAGTGTGGTGAGGCGCTGAGCAGGGTGACAAACGAGCGATGCTGCAGGAGACATGACAAGTAGAGATGGAGAAAGTGTCAAGTGCAAGACTTCATCTGATGCAGAGGAGTGTCTGTAAGTGTAGAAGAGCCAAGACTATGGCAACAGAGCCTGGAGGCAAGGGAGGAAGCCAGCAAGAGCAGCACCAGGGTTAAAGCCCGACGCGACAAGCCCACCCGTGCAGCAGCGCTCTGGGGTGGGCAGCACTGCAGGAGGATGGATGCGGCAGAGACCAGGCGTGAGCTGGAACAGGGCAGTTTTAGCTCTGTGGATGGAGCAAGAGAAGGAGGAGGCCGGTTGGGTTGTACAGGTGTTACAAAGAGAGCAACCTAATGCAGTGGGTTAGAAAAAACAGCAGCAACCAGACCACAAGCAGCAGAGCAGCGCTGCACACAGCTGGACCCCGGGAAAGCACACGCACCACGCAGTGCTGCCAAACGACTTGTACAGCCAGAGGAAAAACAACTTTTATTTCTCCATTTTAAAACTTTATAATTTAGATGAAGTGCAACATCCCTTCAGGAAACGGCATTTCCTGCTTTGGAGCAATGTCTTTGAAGAAACTGGGCTTCATTCTGCCCAAGGTATGTCACACCTCTGCAGAGAAACGGTCTCTTGCTGATGTATCACCCACTGCCACCTCCTGTTCACTGATCTGAGCAACAGCCACACTGCACCCACAGCACCAGGGCCCGACAGAACCAGTCAAACCTCTACTGCTGAACTGCAGCCTTCCTGGAAATCCTGGTCACAATCCAAGGAGGGCAGAAGATCAACCCAACAGACTGGCCTGCATCTTGATGTATAGAAGTTGGGATTATTTAAGCAAGGTCCATGGAAGCTAAATCTGAAAGCTGCAATGAATTATTTTTATCAAGTCTGACTAAGAGTCACTTACATGTGTTAAAAAACTTATTTCAATTAATAAAGCGTCAATTCCATGTAAAAAAAAAGGGAGAGGGATGCACTTAATAAAGGTTCAGGAAGCAGAAGGTGGAAGTGCTCCGTGTGGCAGCCAGGATGAAGGAAACGCGAAGCTCGCTGACAGCTGCCCTTTGAACACTGTCCTCAAACTATGGTCTCTGCCTCAGCCGTGTAAGTGTCGTGTGGCAGCTGGGGACACAGTAAGGCATACATTTGCATTTTGGCTTTCACCAAAGGAAACTGTGACAAAAAGAAACAATATTTACTGTAAAGTTTCAGACAACGCCACCCAACAATACTCACATAACCTCTTAACTTCAAACTATCCTCATGCATCCCTGCACATCACCACGGATGCTTTGCTAAACTTAAGACAAGGTGTTTCATGAACACAGACACTCTAAACGGGTTTCAGCCTCTGAAGATGCCCCCGTCACTCAGGCTCACGTCAGCTGACAGCAGGCTGCAGCACACACTGCCCACAGCAGCTTTCTGCGCAGCTCTCAAACTGCATTTTGGACAGGGAGCAGAGAGCTGAAGGAGAGAGATCCTCTAGCCCTGTTCTGGAGGCTGCTGGCCTGAGGCTCTGCTGGTTTTCCTTCCCTTCCCCACAGCTGAATACAGGCTGTGACTGAAGCGCTCATCCCACAGCTAAACTCGGTCACGCTGGGTGCAGGGAGAGCACAGAGAGCCCGGCGCCCTGAGACAGCTGCGGGCAGGCGGCTGCCCCACCATAAAAGAGTTGAGATGAAAATAAGTTTAGCTAAGAGGTATTTTAGGTCCCCAGAGAACAGAGGAGAGGCATTGTGCAAGGTAACGATTTAAATACCTGACTGGTGCAGGAAACTGCCCTCCAAACTTCCAACTATCCCCTAGTCCTGTCAGCAGAGCTGCCGCCTGGCGGGACGGATTGCTCAGCCCGCTGCAAATCCTCTCCCTGCTTTCCCTGCTCTCTGTTGTCTCCTTGGGTTTTCATCACACTACCTCAACTAATGATGCAAGAATAATTACAACAGATAAACCAGCAGGCTGCAGGAGAAAGTTGTCACCCATTTACGCTGGCCCAAGGCAGGGGGCACAACAAGCAGTGCAGCTTCTGTTGGCAGGAACACCAGCTAAAACCACCCGCAGTAACACAGCTGTGGTCACCAAGCATCGCTGGTTACTCTGTCACCTGTGAACCTGTAGTAATTAACAGTCATTTGGCTTTTTAATTAATTATTAGTTTATATACTTTATTTATAACTCAATATTTTTATAGCTCAGCACAGTTTATCAGTACTGTTAATAGTTTTTCTTACACCTTGGAATAAAAATAAGGCTAAAAATGTCTTGCTGTTACAAAGTCTAGCCAGAACTCTGTTGCAATGAATAATCCTCTTTTATAGTTAAAAGAGTCATTATTTATTTAATCTAAGGAAAAAGGCATTCTAGCTTCTTCGTAAAAATTTGGTACTGGCTTGAACGGTGAGATTGTTGTAAGCTAAACAGCCATTTAAGCACTCGACACTGCAGAACTACAACCATGATCAAATAAAACTGTAGTCTAAATATGTGACATCTGACAAGTGATATTTATTCCCCTAACAACCTTTCTGTTAATTAGCATTATATTATTCTGCTGTAACCTTTATTCATCTAAGCGTTTATTGATCTGCTTTATTATGCTTGTAATTGATGACAAACTGACAGGTCTATTATCATGTGTTAATTCCTAACCTATTAAGCACATACTCATTATCTTTGGTATTACAAAAATTACAAGATGAGCTTGTCTTTATTCTCCTCTTTTTTAAAAATTAACTTTAACTGCTCCAAATCTCTTCTCAGACTCTGCAAGTTCCAAGAGCAGCTCTCTCCTGGAATTAAAAATCAGGTGAAGCCACACTGAGCCAGACACAGGCCTCTACGACTAAATGCTGGAGAGCAACCCCTGAAGTTGACGCCCATGCAACGCAACTGTCAGAACATCAACCTCTTTACTCAGCCTAGAAACACGAGTGCATGCTTGTGTAAATGAGCCAATTAGCGGTTCCCCTTTTTAGCACTGCCAGATTTCCCAAGTAGGTGGAAGCTGCACTTGCCAGCAGAGGTCAAACCTCAGGTGTTGCAGGTTGCTAAACAAGTGCTCTCTTGGAGGCCAGAGAAATCCCAGGCCTTCAGCTCCAGCGTGCTGATGAACGTCACCAGGCTGATGACAACCAGGCAGCTCTGCAGCTCACCAGAGCACCTGGTGAGCTTTGGTCTTCTATTCACCTTCAGAGCCTGGCCTGCCAGGCTTCCCCCTTCCCAAATTCCTCTCAAGACTTTCCAGAAAAGTCAGAATGGTTGCTGCTTCTTAGAATTTTACTTGAATTTAAAAAAAAAAATTAAAAAAGAGCTTTTAAGTCACACACTTAAGGGAAAAACCTCTTTATTCTAGTAGTTTCACCAGTTAGTCTAAAAATGGGGATGGGGGAGCAGAGAGATCACATCTGGCATTTAGGTCTGTAGTGCAGTTCTCATAACCCGGAGGAAACAGGTTGGCCCAGAAACATTATGTCAAATATCTAAAAAAAAAATTTGTATTGAAAGCAAGAAATCAGGCTAGCTACAACTCAAACCTCAAAAATACCTGAACAACTCCAGCTGCCACTCAAACTTACATCAGGGACAGCTCCTGCCTTATCAGCCTTTACAAATTCCCCTTATATTCTGCAACATTAAGCAGATTTCATACACACACAGTCAGTCTCATATAAACCAGGCTGAAGTCCCCTCTTCACACACCCTCCTGAACACCCCTCAGAGCGTTCAAGATCAGAGCTTTTTGGGGGGTAGGACAAGGAGGTGCAGAAGGGGATAGAGATACAAAGGCCCACCAAGTGATGGTAGAATTACCACAATACAAGAATCTATGTGCGCGTCACTTAGGGGGAACCTGATGAGCCAATTCAACAGCCCAGAAAATGAGCAGCTATACTAGAGAGCACACTTTTCTGCTCTGAGATGGAGAAACACCAAGTTCGGGAGGGGAAAAAGGAAAGGAACCGTGTTTCCTGAGGATGCAGCTTTACTACTTCTCTGGCTTGAAGCCTCCCAGCTGCCTCACCCCACCAGCAGCCTCTGAGAAGCCCACGCAGGACAGCCCAGGCATGCCCACATGTGACTGTAACACGGAGAAGAGGTGCCTGTGACTGAGGGACGCACGTACAGAATCACTGAGATTGGAAAAGACCTCTAGGATCATCAAGTCCAACCTTCAACCCAACATCTCTCTGACAACTAGAACATGTCCCGAAGCACCACGCCTACTTGTTTTCTGAACACCTCTGGGGATGGTGACTCCATCACTTCCCTGGGCAGTCTGTTCCAATGCCTAACCAGTAAAGAGCCTCTTCCTGATATCCAACTGAAACCTCCCGTGGCACAACTCGAGACCATGACCTCTTGTCCTGTCGTTAATTACCAGGGAGAAGAGACCAGCACCAGCCTCACTACAACCTCCTTTTAGGTAGTTGTAAAGAGGAATGAGGTCTCCTCTCAGCCGCCTCTTCTCCAGATTAAACAATCCCAGTTCCCTCAGGCGCTCCTCACAGGACACATTCTCCAGACCCCTCACCAGCTTCGTTGCCATTTTCTGCACCCGCTCCAGCCCCTCAGAACTGGACACGGTGTCCCGGGGTCCTTCCCGCAACCCCCCTCACCCCCCCGCCTTTTCCCGCTCCCCGGGAGAGCGGAGCGCGGCGGCCCCGCGTCTGCCGGTGGCGCCCGGGACTCACTGTCCTGGAAGCCGGCTCCCTGGTGCACGCCCTGCAGCAGCGTGAGGATCTCCCGGGCCGTCTGCTCCAGCGCCTGCACCACCTTCCGGATCTCCTGCGGACACAGGCCGCCGTCAGGGCACTCCCGGTCAGGGCACCCCAGCCCCCCCGGTCCCCCCGGCGCGGCGCCCACCTCGCGGATGTCCTGGTCGGCGGTGAGGACGCCCTGCAGCGCGATGAACATGTCGCTCACCGACATGGTGCCGCCGCCGCCTCCCGCCTCCGGGGCCTCCCGCTCCCGCAGGGGGCCTTCTAGCGCAGCCGGCGCAGGGGCTGCCCCGCGCACTGCCTGACCGCCCCGCGCCGACCTGCCCCGCGCACTGCCTGAGCGGCCGGAGGAGCCAGGAGAAGGTGGAGCGGGGCGGCGCGGCGCGGTGCCGGTGCCCACGGGGCGGCTCGCCCCGCCGCGGGAAGCGTCCGTGTTTCAGGGCCCGCTGTCCCGGCGCGGCGAGGCCGGGCCCGGGGGGGCCTCCAGGCCGCGCGAGGGCCCCGCTGCCAGGAGACGGCGCCTGCGCGCCCTCGCCGCCGCGTGCGAGGGGAGTGACGCGCTTCCGGCGGCGGGAAGGGCAGCATGGCGGCGGTGGAGGAGGAGGCGGCTGTGGCTGCGCCCACACCGACGTCGTCGTTCCTGGCCTTGGAGCCGCGGCGGCAGCGCGAAGTCCAGCAGAAGGTGCAGCGGGAGCGCAACAAGCGGGCGGCCAAGGTGAGCGGGGCCCTGCGGCGGGGCGGGGGAGGCCTGGCCCGGCCCGGCCCGTCCTGATATGGCCGCTCTGTGCCCACAGGAGGAGGTGAGGCCGGGCGTGGTGTACGTGGGGCACCTCCCGCGGGGGCTCTGCGAGCCGCAGATCCGCGAGTACTTCGAGCAGTTCGGGACGGTGACGCGGCTGCGGCTCTCGAGGAGTAAGAAGGTAAAGCACCGCGCCGGCCCCTTCCCAGCCCGCCCGTTCCCTTCCTGCTCTCACCGTTCGTGAAGCGCCCGAGACGCAGCAGCGCGTTCGCAACCGACTGCCCGAGGCAGCGCCGGGCGGTCCCTTCGCCTCCGGGCCTCTTTCCCCGGACGAGCCGCCGGTTCGGTGAATGAACGGGGTTGGTGCCTTTCGGAGGCGTCTCCGGCAGCGCCGTGGGTCGCTGCCCGCTGCTCTGCCTTCGGGGCGCACCACGTGGAAAACTTGGTCGCAGTTCCATGAGCGGGCAGAGGAGAGCACTGTGCACAACGGCTGGTCCTGAAAATAATCCTTCCAAAGGAATTACCAGGCTGGGATCTTACAAGGCTTTGTCTCCGGGGTTGGACTGGGTGATCTTTAAAGGTCCCCTCCAACCCAAACCCTTCTACGAGTTTGTGACTGCAAAAAGGCAGTTTTGGCGACAGTTAGTGTGGCCTCTTTTCTTGATAAGTAAATACACTTACATGGGAAATGTTTCCAGAATACACTAATTCAAGGCAGGACTTGATATGTCATGGACAAGATTCTGTTTTAGCTTTCTTGTTGCTTTGTACTCAAATTAAACCTTTCTGATTTCTAGATTTATCATCCCATTATAATAATGCTGTATAAGCCTGGTAACAACAGCAATGCATGGCAGCTTTTTTTTAAGAAATAGGTATTGGTGAGCAGTTTTTAATATGCAAATATACATTTACAAATACCATCATACCGGTTCAAGACTAAATCTGCTGCTCTTCATTATTTCACTGAACTTTATGAAATTACTTGTGTTTAACAGAGAATAAGTGTCTGTGTTTAACCTGTATCTCGAGCAGTTGCTGTATCCCCAGCAGAGAAGGGGGATCAGGAAAAGGAGAGGGCACCCATGGGGTGAAATGTGAAAGGATTTAATGACACAGCCAAACTAATACTGATACTGTTATAAAGCAAATAAAGTTATACTCAGCCCAGCAGACATACAGCAGTCTCAAAGAACAGGAAAGCCTCCTCAGGAGCAGAATGATGAGCAAGCTCCTCCAAGCATAGGAAGAAGAAAGAGCAGGAGTGAGCCTCTGTCCTCACCACACGTCCCCTTTTATACTGAGCATGACGTTTATGGGATGGAGTACACCTGTAGCCAACTCAGGTCAGCTGCCCTGGCTGACCCCAAACTGCTAACTGCCTGCAGACCATGGCAGGCCTGGGATTCTGTCCCAGCGAAACCAGGACAGTGGGCTGTGACTCTGAAAGCATAAAATAATTTTAATATAGTTCTTCAGGTACAGAGGCATTGTTTCAGGCTTCTTTCTGTTGTTGCTTGCAGACTGGGGCTAGCAAAGGCTACGGATTCATAGAATTTGAGTCCGATGATGTGGCTAAGATTGTTGCAGACACAATGAACAACTACCTGTTTTCTGAAAGACTCCTGAAGTGTAAGTACAAGCTGAAGTGTAAGTCCTGTAACATGCAAAAGAAATTCATAGTTATTTGTGTTAGTTTTTTGGACTGTTTGGAGAATCTTAGGGTTTTTATGAATTTTTGTCTCAAAAGGATTTTCTGTGGGGCTGAACTTCTCCTGTCTGTAAAGAACATCCCAAGCAACCTTTTGGTCACGACTGTTTTTCCTCTAGTCTTGCTAATGCTCGTTGTGTAATGTGAAATCTTGGGGAGCGGTGGGGTTTGCTGTGCAGACAGTTCCTTTAACGTGAAAATTCTTTGTCATTTGTAACTGTTGTAGCTGCTGTCTGTATAGTTGGATATAAGGTGCTTTTTTGATTAAAAGATTAATGAAATTGGTGAGTTTCTCAGACCTGGGGACAGTAACACTTGCTTTGTAAAGGATTATGAGCTATAGATGCATCAACTTTTGGAAAACAAGTTTCTCAGGCTGTTTTCTGGGTGAAACTGAAGAATTGTTCTTTACTTCCTTCCATCCATCCATCCATCACCAGTTCTTAGTAAGGTGTGTTTTGTTACTCTGCATTTTCTCTGTTGATGGAGCGCTCTGCCGCAGCGGTGGACAATGTTACAACGAGAGCCGAGTAGCGTTACGTGAGTGTGTTTGCTGAGAACGGAAGCTCTGCTGTAACTTCATGTCATATGTTTACGATACAGGTCAGTTCATATCTCCTGAAAAGGTCCATGAAAACCTCTTCAAAAACAGTAACAAGATGTTTCTGAAGCCTTCTCAGCCAGCGGTCAGGCGGTACAATAAGATACGTTCCCTCGTTCAGAAGGCAAAGATGACAAAGCGACTGCTACGGAAGGAGGGGCTTTTACGGAAGAGGCTGGCTGAAAAGGGGCTAGATTATGACTTCCCAGGATTTGTAAGTTTAGTGTCATTTCAATTACTGTTTTAGGCAAGCCATGTCTCCATGGTTGTGCTAAATACAAGAAAATCATGTGTTTTGTGTGGAGCTGGTGAAGAGCTGGAGCACCAGGAAGACTTGCTTGTGTTAAGAACTGTGGAAATCGGTGGTTTGCTCTTGCTGGGTTGTGCTGGATGTACGTATGGGTTTACTTTTAGACGAGTAAATAAGTATCAGCGGAATGAAGACGTTCCTTCTGTTAGCATAAACAGATGGATATTCTGTGATTTTCATATTTGTCTGTAGATCACAGAAGAGCGACAGGGCTTTTCCCAAGCCCTGCAGGAGGCTTTGGCCCAGTGGGTATTTGAAGGCAGGTCCCAAGACTGGAGCTTTCATCCCTGGACCCTGCCTTTGCTAACCAAGCGTCTTGCTTGTTTGCAGGGTGCTTGGGTGAAGAACTTGAATTTTAAGCAGTGCCGTTTAACAAGGTATTTTAAAATGCACAGTAGCAGCTTTTCTTACATTGTTTTGGGTGGTTTTGTTCAAACCAGATCAGCTCTGCAGCACTCTTGAGTCATTTTATTAATTCAAACCTAATGGCTGTAGTAAAGTTTTTGTAGTTAAGAAGCAAACTATAGACTTTTAAGTGACTGCATCTTCACACAAGGAAGTTTATAGTGATCTACCTGATCTGTCTTGCTTCCTAGGCTGCACAGGAGCTTTCCATAAATAGGAAAAAAGTTAAAACATCCAAGAAGTCAAAACTGAACATTTCTTTGAGCAGCGAGGTAAGACTGAACAGTCCTAGTGGTGCCCAGCACCACGCCCCACCATTCATACTGGGCAGGTGTTTCGGGTCTGCAACTGCTTTCTTCATCATCTCAGTTTCAACATCTGAAAAGCTTGACATTGCTTGAGAGATTTTTGAGCCCAAAGTAGCTCCTTTGAGATATATTAACACTCTTGAATGGAGGAGGGTGGTTGGTTCTTCTCAGTTCTTCCTCCCATGGGATGATTTAGCAGCAAAGGCCTCTGCTCAGCGTGCTGTAACCAGCAGTGCTTGTCCTGAGGTGCGTCTGGGCAGCGATGTGCCTGCTGTCAGCCTCTGCTGTTCAGCACTACATTGAGGCAGGAAAAACATGGGGTGCTGGGGCAGTCACCTATACAGCGCCTGCATCTGTGCTTCAAACCGGAACACGATGATCTCCTTCCGTTGGTCTGTGCTACGTTATCAAACCATCCTGTTTTGACAAAAAGTTGAACTGTTGATACAGTCTAGTGCTCTCTGTCCCCATTTACATACCATGCTTTCCTTCCTCCCTCCTGCTCTCCGCACGTGGTATTCCCGTATTTTGAAAACTATTCCTAGCTAAAACGAGCAGCAGGATGAAATGAAAGCTCAAGTCATCAGGACTGAGATTTGGGGCACTGACAGTCTGAAAAGTCTTGTCAGGTATTAACGTTTCTGTTTTGTTTCATCACTGTTGTGAGTTTGTGGGGTTTTTTTTAACATTACTGGATTTATTTGTGATAATTGGGACAGGGCTGGTTGTGGGGAGGACAATAACTCATATGTTCAATCAACTGGGTTCCGAGAACTCACTGAGATAATGAAGCTGTGATGTTTCAGCTCTGCTGTGGGCTTGCATGTGGCATTTCTGTGTGCCGGTCTCAATTACACATTTATGGTTTGGTTTTTTTTTCCTCCCTAATTTTTTTTCCTCTTAGCTTTCTTAGAGCTTTGAGTCAGGAAATACAAAGTTTAGAAAGCAAATGTGCATAATGACATGTTAGAAAATGTGAATTTATTTACATTTGCCTTCCACATACACTCCTTTGAAGATGACATTTTTGTCTGAAGAAATGCTGTCTACAAAAATAGCTAATTATAAAAAGAAAACAATTTTCCGTAACGTGGAATTTCTGAAGGGGAGCTGGACTGAGGTGTCCTGTGATACCACAGAGGCAGTGACAACTTTCTCTGGCAGACGCTTTGCAATGAATCATGTTTTTCTGATCTCTTCAGGATCCTACTCCAGTCTGTACTCCAACAGTGCTTGAGCGCCGGAAAGCTGCTCAGGTGGATGATGACATGGAGGACAATGAAATAACTCTCAGACTGCCCCCTGCCAGCGTGAAGAATGCTGTGCAGAGACCAAAGAAGCAGCCAAGAAAAAGACAAAACCTGAAGAAACAGAAATAGACTTAATGGCTGTAGCCATAATTTTCCTCAACTCAAAAACTGGTGAGGTGGAGCTTCCCGTGGTTGTGCTGCTCAATTTATCTTGACTGGACTGTTTCAGTCTTTGTTAAGCAAGGAATCTATTCACAAATTCTCCTCCTGTTTAGCCGTCAGGGGACCTATGGTCTTCTCTGCCTTTGAAGGTATTCTTGACTTTATACTCACAGGTGCCTGTGCCGGGATGTTCTTACAGCTGTGCCAGAGCCTTCACTTAATTCTATGACTTGTCTCTAGCGCTCTCTGTTTTGAAAGAAAATGTGAGGCTCTCCATTCAGAACCTGCTGATGTGGGCTGTATCTTACATTTATAATTAATGACAGGTTTTAAAAAAAATAACCATTTTTCAACTGCGTTGGCTGTTGGTAGTGGTTTTTCTTTAACTGAATATCTGTGTTTTATGAGTTCTCACATATTTACATGAATAGAGGATGAGTGAAGGATTTTTTTTTCCCCAAGGAAGACATACCTTGAATTTATTTTCTTGTTTGTGATCAGTCAAGATCTGCCTGCACTGTCCAGGGCAGAGCAGAATACCACACTGGCGGAGCAAGCCAGAGCCTTTCAGCAGTGCCTGGGAAACTCAACCTTTGCCAGGATGTGGAGTGGTTGCAGAGGACTTGGAAAGGACCGACGTTAGAAAGGTGGTGAGACAAGACAGAGGAGGGTGGCTGAAGTCACTCACGTTCAAGGTTCCCATTCCTCTCCCTATGTCTGTGTTTGAGAGTGTGTGCTGCTGTGGAGGACATACAGGGACTGTTCCTTTGGCTGGTGGCTTGGCCAGAGTCATGGCTTTGGTTCTTCATGCAGTTGTGGTAAGAGGCATTTCACTCTGCAGAGGTTCCAGGCGTGCACATACTGACAAACGGCTTTGCCTCTGGGCTGGCCAGCAGAGGGTAACTTGCTAATTCTCTGGGGTTTCGTTACACTTAGTTTCCTGCCTGTGTGAAACAAGGGTGTCTTCTGCTTCACCGGGTGATAAGCACATCGCAGTACTGTAATAAGGCTGTGGGTGGGTGAACCGGGAATGGGAAGGCAAGGTTTTGTCACCGGTAGCGCGAGTCCAGAGAATTAAGTATAGACTTTAGTTATGCTTCGGGATTTATTCTTGTTCCAACGTAACCTCTCACAGCTGACTGCAGGTATCCAGTCCTGTTTGAAGATGCGGTTTGACTGTGCAATTAGAATTTGGATTTTATGGCACATCTGAGACCTGCAGAAATTCCAGCTTGGGTTTTGTGGCACGTACTTAGCCTTGATCTTTTATTGTCTGAGTTGAAGCGCTCTCTACTGCCGCACTGTTGGCTGTAGGTCAGGCTTGGCAGAAGGTTTCAGAGGAAAGCCCAGGTGATGATAACCAGCTGTCGGGTAGGTGGCTGGCACTAATTCCCTGGCTGTTTTCAGACTCCTGGCAAAGAAGAAGAAATCCAAACCATTGGCCTTGATGATTCTGCCCTATCTGGCCTGATCACCTGAATAATCATGTGATTGCAATGACATTCTCTCCCTGACTCAAACGGGATACTTTGTTGCTTTAAACTGTCAGGGGAGGCACTTGGATGAGTGCGTCTTTTTATCAAATGCTTGTTGTCTTGGGCATGCCAGGGAAATCTCTTGACCATCAGGTTGGTCGCTGACAGTCTTTGCCCTTTAGTAGCAGCATCGCTGCTACATCTGCAGGCTTTCTTCTCTGAGCATTGCTTGCTGTGAAGCAGGCAGTGTTTGCACCTCAGACCCCTGGAAAATACAGCCCCAGCTAACATTTGAGATAAACGTGCTCGGAGTGGTGGGCAGAAATTATGTTAGTAACTGACATGCAGCTCTGAAAAAACCTTTCTACCTCGACTTCATACAGAAGAGAGCAGCAGAAGAAAAGCAAAATGCTTCTGCCAGAACAGACAGTTTTGTTTAAATATCTGTACTCGCCACTTTGTTTTGTGCAAGTAAAGATGGATGTTGGGTCAAAATGAACTAGAAACGTGGCTGCACTTTCTCCTGCCTGGAGCTGAGTCTCCTGGGCGCAGTCTGACACCGGGGGGCAGCAGTGTCTCTGTGTGTGTGTGTGTGTGTGTGGACAAACAGCACAAGGTTTCCTGGGAAATGACCTCCCGGATCTATAAAGAAGCCCGGCAGCTTGGAGTGACTGGCTGCATTGGTGTGACTAATGCATCTCTAACACAATTTAAGAATACAAGAGAAACCTGGTACGGATCTTAATAAAATATGCCCGTTTACTCGGTGCTGCCACAAATACTCCTTCCAAAGCTGTTGAGTTAAAGCTGCTCTTAAGAAAACTTTGTTTATCTAGAGTAACCTGTCCAGTGCAGTTCCCTGTTCGCTGAAGCCTCAGCAGCTCCCTTCCTGCGCTCCCCATTCCAACCCCTTGGCCTGCAGCTTGAACCTGGAGTTGTTTTCTTCCTACCTTCTGTTACCGTTCTCTCTGTGCCCAGTGTTCTGCCCCTGCCTGGGAGCCTGTGTCCACTTGCTGCTTTCTTCTGTATTTGACTTGGTGGCGTCTTTTCCTGCTTGCTGTGCCTGGGCTATCTTCTTGAGCTGCATCAGCCTCCAGGGACTTGTGCCTCTCCACATCTCTTGAAAAGGTTTGTGCCTTTAGCACCCAGGTTGCTGCTCACTCTCCATATCTCTTTGCATGGCAGCGCGAGATAATGCAGGGAAGCTGTGCTTACAGAAACGTTTGCTTCCTGCTGTAATTTTCCTCTCCCTTCCTTTTGTTTAGTGGTCTTTAATTGAGATCAGCTTAGGTGGCAAATCTCAAAAGCAAGGAAACAAAGTTCTGTGCTGTTTGAGTAAAGCACAACAACAATACCCAGGCTACAGCAAGGAACTCTCAGCAGAAGGGGAGCTTTTCTTGGTGATAGTTTCTGGTTTTAGGCTGCCTGTGTTATTAATACCGTGCTGTCCCAGGAGGTGCACGTAAGCAGAAATTCAGACACCTGATACTTGCCAAACATAGTTTCCGTAGCAAGTGGACAGACGTGCTGTGTCATGACTTACGCCTCAGTCTTTGCACTGATTTTTCTCAGCTCTCCCGTTGGTTCTTCATTCACCTTGGGCAAACAGAAACCTCCTGGCCACTGATTTTAGGGCAGGCTGCAGGTTGTTTGGGATGTTAGGAGCGTTGGGACTTTGGTTTTGAGGCGTAAGTTGCAAGCTCTCTGCCTTGCTGTAATGAATGACTGTGGAGCAGGTTTACTGAACACCTACATGTGTAATACTGCTTTCAAGTTTCAGAAACACTTAGGTGCTAGCAGTCTGCTAATTTACACTCGTTTATTCTGATTTCTCTGGTTTGCAGGAAGGGGAGCTGGGTTTAGGACCGCACAGCGTTTCCCAGCACATGAAGCATGGGAAGTAAAAGAGGAATGGGGCAGGGAGGAGAGCAGAATTGGCTGCAAAATAGAGGGGAGAAAGGAATGATGAAGCCGGTGCTCACCTCTAGAGAAAAAGGCATTGGTGAAATTGGCAGTGTTCAACTGCTTGAAATTAAAGATGCAGTTTGATCTTGTTCTTATTTGTTTTGCCTGTTAGGTGTGCTGGGGGATGCCCAGGCTGCACAGCGCATCGGGAGTGTGCTACAAACCATGGTCCAAGCGCTGGTGCTTGCTCATGAGCCCTGAGTGGCGGAGGAGAGCAGGCTGGGCAAGTGACACTCGCTTTTGCCAGTAACCAGCCTGTTTACTTGCATACCTGGCTTTTTAAATGGCTGCAGCCCCAAGGAACTAGGCTAAAACCTTGTCTGCAAATAGCTCATGGTGCAAGGCAAGATTTATGCATGGCTCTGAGGGATGGCATCCTTTCCTCTCCTCTCCAAGTAAAGCGCCAGTGAGTCAGAAGGTAGCTCTAGCAAATTCCTCCTCTCCCAACTTTCCCTTCAGCATCCTGGGCTGTTTGGTTCTCACTTTGCCTGTGTGGTGCAGCTGGCCAGGGCAGGGCTGTGTTGCTTGAGGTGCTGGGCACATCCCTGCCTTGGGAGGGTGTTGCAGGTGAAAGCCGGTCCAGTGGCTAACAGGAGTGCGGTGGATGTGATCACTATCAGGTGTTTTCCAGGAAAACCCACAAGTTCCCCTCTGGGACCAGACGCTGTCCAAACATCCTGTTTTGCAGGGTTTACAGTCTAACCCACAAAGCCTTGAAATGCCCAACTCCAGGTAGCAATAATCTGCACCGTCTTGGCCGGGGATACGGGGAGATGGTGGGAGGGCTGTTGTGTGCAGCAGGCTGCTGCCTGGCACCGCCGATCCCTGCGCAAGGCCGGCAGCTGTTGGAGCAAGCTGGGGAAATGGTTCACTGTGTGAGTGAGAATTGCTAAAGTGAAGCATTTCCTCCCATGCAGGGGGCAGCGAGGCTTCTCAGCACTTCTCCCACCCGGCATTAGTTAAGCATATGGCAGGGAGAGAGATACTGGCTGCCCTTGGACTAGTTACACACCTGAGTGTCTGTGGCCAGTAACTATGTGGCATTCCTTTGCTACAGAGGAGCTCCTGCACAAGTCTTGGCTCTGATCGGGGAAGAAAATGCTCGTTCATAATTTTCTCCAAATGTGGTGTTGAAGAGAGCAGGCAGGGTTGTGAGGATGACTGAGGACAAAGGGGTCCTACAAGAAGTCTGGGGAAGGACTTTGTAAAAAGGCCTGTAGTGATAGGACAAGGGGTAATGTGTTCAAACTGGAAGAGGGTAGATTTAGATTGGAAGTTAGGAGGAAATTCTTCATTCTGAGAGTGGTGAGACACTGGAACAGGTGTCTTACCCAGAGGGGCTGTGGATGCTCCATCCCTGGAGGTGTTCAAGGCCAGGTTGGATGGGGCCTTGAGCAGCCTAGTGGAAGGCGTCCCTGCCATGGCAAGGGGGTTGGAAATAAATGATCTTTGAGGTATCTTCCAACCCAAACCATTTATGAATGCTGCAGGACTTTGAGGCAGCAAGGTGGGTGTCTGCACTGAGCTGTGGGCACTGACGTCACCTTTCCATGGCTGCACATTCAACCCTGCCCTTGACCCATTAGGTGAAGTCTACGGCTTGACCTGGATTTGAAGCTTGTTATTTTAAAGAACAGAGAGGAGAAAAGCAAGTACAACTTTTTTTAGGATAGTTATTCTGGAAAGTCCTGGGATTTTTTTAGTGCATTTTTCCAGTGCTGACTGTGCAGGACTTGGTGAGCAGGCATGGACCTGGAAATCGGGAAACAGGGCTGCTTGCTCCGCGGTGTGACATTGCTGCCACTTGCCCACAAGTGCTGGCACAAACCCCCAGCATGTATTTTGGTTTCTTTAAAACGAGCAGGGAAGTAGAGTTACTTCTGTCAGGGTGGCTCTGCAAGGCTGAGAGTGTTGCACCATTCTGAGAGGGAAGGCAGTGCCTTGCCTCTCAGTCTCGCCGGCTGTGCTCAGTTGCTGTCTCCTGCCAGCTTGCCCTGCAGAAGGCAGTCGTGCAGTGGGGAGCGAGCAGGGGTCTGCACCAGTTGTGCAGCAGCAGCAGAGCTGCTTTGTCACCTGCAGGGTTTTTATTTCTGTAGATGTGAGAACTGGCTGGGATCTGGTGTGACTTTCAGGTGCTGGGCTGTTTGCAGGTCTGCCTGTTAGCAGAGCTGGGTTCATCTGCCAGAAGCGATGGGCAGAGGAAACGTAAGACAAATCTCTTAAGGCTTTTCCCTCAGCTATCCCCCACAAAAACATAATGTTTGCTGTTTATTAGCTGGACAATGGTTAAAGTGTGTTCTATTGAATTGTATCTGGAAAAACAAACCATCCAGGTTTGGAGCTGCTGGAGCTGCCTGAGCTTTGTGAGGGCGCTGGCAGGAGCTACGCCGCTGCAAAGGACTAGTTTCAGAGGCACCATCGATCCTCCCAAGGCAAACCTGTCCGTTGGTGTGTAATGTCAACGCAGCCACATCAGATTAATCACAGCCCAAGTTTTTACCCTGGGAACTCCTAACTCAGCTTTTTTTCCCCATCAGCTCATAATTTTACAAGATGAAATCCTGCCGCGTTAATACATGGTATAGATTCAATCAGTTGGTTGTTAAGAACCACTTGGGGTCGGTGATTTGGACAATCGGTTTTGAGCGGGCTGCCAGGGTATGTTTGCTGTGCTGCTGCTCAATGTCAGCCCTCCCATTGCATTTCATAAGAGCTTCCATTAATTTCAGTAGAAATCTGCATTTGGGGTGAAGGGTGACCTAATCTTTAAAAAGGATCTTAATCCACTTAGCCTCCCTTGCAAAGCTCAGCATTTTTTCCTTGTCAGGAGCAGACTGCATTCCTAACCTTGATGTGTCACTTTCCAGTTGGCTTAATATTTGGGTGAGGATAAAAAGGAAATGTTTTTCAAAGATTAAAAGGATCCATGCTGCTAAGGTATGTGTGTGCGTGATGTGCAAGGATAAAAAAAAAAAAAAAAAAAAAGAGATGTGAGCATAATTGTGTTTCGGTGGTGGAAAAAAGATAAAACAACACAGATAACTGTATAAAATAACAGCAGATGACTATAGAGAACCAGCACAGGAAGAGGTAAATCCATTTGAAAGAGTGTATGGGGAAATGATGAGGGAAGAGGAAATGGAGCTGAAATGTTGTTCAAAGTAAATTTAAGTGCAAGACGAAAATAGGAGTCCTGTTTGACCTGTGAATGTCTCTTTCCAGAGGTCTTAGGGCAGCCAGGAAAAATATGGTTTCTGTTGCCAGTGGCCTGTGTTCAGTTTTGGGGGGTTTCAGCTCAGGCTCCAGTCACAAAACAAAGAACACCACAATTAAAACTAATTGGTACCTTTCTTGGTGGTTTGGCCAGGGAGAATGGACTGTCCCCTGCCTCCCTGGTGGCAGTCACTCCAGGTCAGAGGAGGAGGCCCGTGGGGATGTCGCATGGCTCACAGGACCAACGGGAGTCTCGAATCAAACCCAATTCACGTTATGTGAGGACTACCTGCTTTGTATGGGATGTCTCTCCCTGGGTGGCCAAATTTCTGCAAGGAGCGAACACACGCAGACGTGCCCATGTGCGCACGATGAGCCTTGGAGCCATTTGCTCACTTCCCCTTAATCAAAACCTTCTGCTCTCATATTTTCTTTTCTGCTTGGCGACTGAAGCGAAGCTTCGTGTGCCTTCACGTGGGAGTTAAGTGGGTCAGCGGGCTGCTTTGTGGCAGCTCTCACGTGGAAAAAGCCTGATGCAAAACGCTGAGGCTTGGCAGGAAAGTGCCAATTAAAGATAGCAGCGCAGGAGCATATTGTTTGAGCTGAAAGTGCTCGAATCTGGGGCTGTGACAACTGTCATGTGCCAAGGAAAGAACGAGGAATTATTAACTTCAACGTTGATCTGAAGTAGCTCGCGCTTCCCCTGTTTCACGTGTGTGTTCTCACGCAGTGTGGACAAGGAGTTTGTTCCCTGTTTCACAGGTAAGTGGGGGCTAGAGGAGGAGACTCACACAGGGAGCCCGTGCTGCAGCGGGATCCGCAGTGCTCCAAGTCTGGGTGCTTGGGTTTCACCTCGTGTTGGCCTGTGGTGTTTGTGCCAGCAGCGGTCCAGCGTTCCCTTTAGTACTGCACAGGTCTGTTCAGGTGAGATGTAAGCGCCAGGAGATGGCAAAGGGAGAGATGCAGAGCTGTGTGAGTCAGGTGAAGTTGTTCTCCCCCTTGGCCATCTGAGTAGTTAAGTAGGGACAGCACATAAAGGAAAAGTGGCTTTCTGAGTCTGCGTGGCAGTGTGCACAACTCCAGGGAAGCAACCCACGGACAGCCAGCCTTTGATGCTGTTGCCTCTGCTCTCATGGGCAACTACCTCATCACACTGTCATTCATAAATGAATATACTCTTGGAGCACTCACTGTCAGATTTCTGAGCAGACATTGAGCAAAAGGGCCCTGAAGGAAAGGGAAGAGCAGGTTGCTCTGGTAGGGTCTACTGAAACAGAGCCTCTCTCCCTCCCAGTCCATCCCTCTGTGTCCCGCTAGTTCTGTTGTATTGAGTTGGTTTTGTTCGAGAGCGCAGTGTTGGCAAGTGAAAGCTACAATATCAATACATCCCTTTATCTTAAAAAAGCTTTCTGGCTTTACTTTGCCCTTCCTTACAGCTTTCTGTGCCCTCGCTGCCGATGCCCATAAGCTGATCTCCCGTTTCATCTTGCAGATGGAATGTTTTATTTCACTTGTGTGTAGGCACAGACGTCCAGCTCATGATGAACCAGACCTTTCTCAACAAGCAGGGAACAGTGCGCTGTGCAGGGGGAGTGATTAGAGAGCTACACGCTGCTTCGCTGGGAGCAGTGTCCTCTCAGGAGACAGGTGTTCCCACCTTTCTGCTGCGCTATTCCTGCCTGCACTGGAGATCCACGTGCAAAGTAGGTAAGGAAATGAAGATCTTTCAGAAATGAGAAGATACGAAGAAGTACCTTTATTTTGGTACGTTACGCATGCCACACGTGTGATGTTAAATCACTGGTAGTGAAGTCCTTGTGAAGCACTCACTTGTGATGGTAGCGGCTCCTCCAGTTCCCTTCATTTAAAAAGTCCTTTCTGCACCCCAGGATGAATCTCCAAGGACTGGTTAGAAGCAGCACAGTTGTTAACGTAACATAACTTTGGAGAAGCAAAGAAGTATCCGTGACTATTGGACTCCATCTGGAAACTTAGATCTGGTTGCCTTTGGAATGTCCTGACGTGCCTTCATGGTGGGTTTCCATTGAGAACCGTCACAGGCAGCGGATGCAAGGTCTGTCGTGGATGGTGCTAGAACTCATGCAGATTGATGTCCCTGTGAAAGTTGATGGACTGTGCAACATAATCAAGAACCTCCTCTGAGCAGAATTAAGGAATACTGAGGTGCTGTGAGACTGTAAAAGAAAGCCAAAAATGAAGAAATCCGTGAAAGGGCAGTGTTCTGTTAGAGAAAGCAGGATGAAGTGTGCAGTACAGTGTGATACCATATGCAGCAGCAGTTAACTTTAAGAAACCTAAAGGGCAAGACTCAGAGCAGTGTCTTCCAATGCCTACTTTTAAAAAGTTTGAAGAGAACCTGCAGGTTACAATGTATTTTGGACTTCTTTCCTGATGAAAATGAGGCTTACATGATCAGTCCATCTGTCCGCTTCTATTCAGCTGTCAGACTAACCCCCTCCTTTTTCCTGCTCAGCATTTAGGGAGACGGAAAGAATCTCAAGTTTCATGAGAACTGGAGGAGAGAAATAATGACTGGCAGCCTCAGGGAGAGGCAGGAGGGAGGCAGATCCTGTGTGGTTCCTTTGGCAGCAGCCTGCCGGTGGATCTGTACCTCCTGCTGCCGGTGTCCCCTTAGAGGGGAGCGTCACAGGACACACAAAGGAAGGTAGGGCTGCCCAGAGAGCAGGGCGGATTAGAGGGACAAAGAGCACAGATGTGTAGGAAACCAGGCGTCATTAGTGCTGCTGCTCATGGGGCAATTGGCTATCCTAAAAATATAGGCATAAACTGCTCTAAAACTCTCTGCAGGGAGCCCAGGAAATGGTCATGTAACAACAGAAAAAAATCAAAACATTAGAGCTGATTAAATGACAAATCTATTTCTGTGCAGAGACTCTGCCTATTTTGTAATAAAAATGTGAAGAAAACACATGGAGAAAGACCATGTCCGCACTCTCTGTGTTAATTGCACAATGAGGAAGCTTCTAAGTTTCATGCAGTTGTCATTTGAAGTCTTGCAACAAAAGACAAGTTAAAAATTGTATTTTCAGTGCAATTTTTATCTAGGAGGGGAAAAAGCAGTGCTTAAACACCAAGCCAACCGGTTCTCTCACCATTTCTTTATGAAGCTTTAGACTGCCAAAGAGTGAGCCTATAACCATCAGAAGTAAGAATCTGTGAAAAAAAGGGCTAATACCCAATTATATCAAAATGGCAGGACTGAGAGACTTCCAAGGTGAATACCCCTGTATTGTGATGCTGAAGAGAATGAATTCACAGCAAACGTGTCATGCACAGTTACTGATTTCTTACTAAAGCTGAATTAAATACTGCTTATCATAATTCAGCTACCTTATAACTATTTGTTCAATTTCTGTCTCATTTTCTTGCTCAAAGATAGTGGTTTAGGTACCAAAGAAGGAACTACCTAGACTCTCGGAGGAAACTGGCTACAGTTCTAACAGATTGAGCTGAAGTGGGATGATTGGTACTTTATTAAGGTACCGATGATCCTACCCTGTCATCAGCTGCTCTTGGGAGGCTGCAGAACAAGAGAAGGGCAAACCACTGGAGTCCTGGTTGCTGAAGTGCCCACCTAGGGAGGGCAAGCACTTGGCACAGAGGCTGTCCTGTCCCTCCTGAGCGCACACGGATACGGCACTGGAAAGCCACAGTAGATGAAGCAGAGCTGTTGTCTCTACTGTGGGTAGTACTTAGCCAGTTAGGGCTCTCAGGAGATTAGCTACTGCCTGGGGGTGAGAACCACGGTAATTTCTAAGCTGGTTTGTAATCACCTGCTTTCAGTTTACACGGAGCTGGCATCCTTTTAAGCACTAATACCCCCAGCTTTCTCTTGACATCTGCGCAGCCTGTTCCACTTTTTGCCTATGCCAATTCCTTCATGCAAAGCAGCAGTTCTCAATTGTTCTGGAACCTGGTGGTGGAAAAGAACAAATTAGCAAATTTAGTAGTATTTGGGGGAGGCTTGCTAGAAGCCGTTCCTGTGCCAAAACCATGGGCCACAAAGAAGGGCATTAGTATTTCAAGAAGTTAGGGCTAAAAAGGAACCATTTTTCCCATGAAGAGTTCTGCGTGAACCGTTGTGATGTCTCAGAATACACAGTTGTTGGAAACAGCAACGCTACACCACCTGCCAGCTGCTTTGTGCGGCACAGAGGACGAGGAGGGCTGGGAGTGTTTGAGGTGGAGGTTCCTTACAACCACCGCAAGAGAAGCTGTCAAGAAGATGGTCAAACATGTCTTCGTAAAGAGCCTGCGCACGGGGAATTTGTTTCCTGTTTTCACCTCAGTCATAGAGTAAGAGCGCTGCAAACCACTCCATTTAGGAGAAAGAAAGACAGACAGACTTGCTTTTACATGCACCTTTTTAACCGAGACTGCACAAACCGGCGTCCCTCAGCACGGACCCGGCAGAGGGAGGGGCTGGGCCCTGAGGCGCAGGTTCGGGCCCTGGGCCCAACGCTCCTCGCCCAGCTCCAGCAATTCCCCTCAGGACCCTGCAGCTTCCCCCAGGCTGGCCCCTTCCGCGCTCCCGGGCCCTCCTGCCGAGGCCGGCCCGGTCGGGGCCTCCCGCCGACCGCCGCGCTGCCGCCTCCGCCCAACGGCTCCCGCCGCGCGGGGCCGCGTCGCCATGGCGCC
>JAVSBS010007566.1:0-16141 GCA_033124195.1 Coracias cyanogaster
AAAATGGATGGGGAGGGTGGGGTTCAAAGCATTGGGTCATCATCTGGGGGTATCAGTGTTCCCTTTGTCCTTCACTGGGGCTCCTCGCTCCATCCCTGCATCCCGGGGTGTCCAGCTGGGATGATGCCGGTCTCCGTAGGGATGGAGATGGGTGGTGGATGTGGGGATTAATGTCCCTGGAGGTATCTGCTGGAGGGGTGGGTGATGGGGAGCGAAGTGTGGTGGTGGTCCCCTAAAAAGCATCACCAACGCTGCCCTGTGCCATGGAAGCATCCCAGACCCATCTCCATAGGATAATCCCATGAGGATGCACCCCACATCCTTCCTCGACTTCCAGCCAGCGAGAAAACCAGCCAGAAAATCCAGCCTTGACAACCAAAACCCCTTCCAGCACTGGCGTTTTGGGGGAAAACGGGGGATAATATTCCCCATCTCCCCATTGTGCATCTGGGGGTGAAGTGAATCCCTGCCGGAAAACCAGCTCCAAGAGCATGTGCTGCTGACGGGCACCACGGCAGCCCCTGTGCCGGCTGCCAGGCTCACCCTGGGAAAGGTGAAAGTTATTTTTCCTAATGTTTCGGACAGCTCTGCTGTCACGTGAGAAAACTTGGAGGAGTGAGGACCGCGGGGGATGTGGTTTTTCTCCCTTGACTGACTCCCAAGGATGTGATGCTGCTGCTGCCGCTGGCTCTTCTCCTCCCCACCCCCTTCCCCAGCGCTGCGATGAGGCCGTCACCCCAAAAGAGGCTCCCAGAAGGAGCTGGAGGTCACTTGTGTGGCTAAATCTAATGTCCACTGGCAGGAAAAATGGGGTTTGGATGGGGCAGAGCTGGAGGAGCTGTGGGTGGATGGTGGGGGAGGCTGTGCTCCCAGCTAGGGGCAAAGCAAGAGGGGATGGGGGGAAGATTCTTCTGATGCTGACAAGGATGTTTTTGGGTCATAGAGGAAGATTTCTAGACACACATGGAAAAGGAAATAGGGGGAGAAGTCAATTAACTGGCAACCAAAACCTGCTACCAATAGCTCTTGTCTTCCACCAGCTCTGGGGGGATCTAAACACTTTCAAAGAGGAATATAAATAAAATGGGGACAAAAACTGGAAGGTTTTTCCCCCAGAATAATGACCAAAAGATCAGCATGACATCCTGCAGCCTGGCAATCACAGCTGCCTGCCCTGACCCACCGGTGAGGAGCAGCCCAGCCCCACTCCCCTGGTCCTCCCAAATTCCCAGCAGGAGAGAGCCCAGGAGGAGGATTCGGGGGAAAACCCAGTGCTGGCTGGCAGGGGAGGGAGAGGAGAGCAAGAAAAGCCCAAACTTACCCCATCCTGGAGAGGCAAGTGGGCCTTGAGCATCCTTGGGGGAGTGAAGTCATCTCCCCTCACTTGGCTCCGTGGGCGCTGCCCTTCCCATGGGGGGTTGTGACCCAACCAGCCTGTCCCCAACATCCACGTCCAACTTTGCTGCTGAAGACCCGTGTTGGGAGCAGCTTCCTCCCGGCCCGCCAGCTCCCATGGGCAGGAATGCCCTGTCCAGGGCACCCCACGGGGCTCCTCCAGCCTTTGATTTCCAAGGCGAGGGTGCTGGGGGTGGGTGGTGTCCCCAGGGCTCTGCCCACGCTGCTCTGGCTGCTCCACTTCCCTCTGGCTCCAGTGATGGATGCTGCTGGACCACGGTGATCAAAGCATGGTGGAGATTTCTCCTCTGCAAAAAACAAAGCGGGCAATGCTGTCACCACCAGAACCACACTGATAACCACCACAACACACCAACCACCTCCAAAACCCCATCGATCACCAACAAAACATATCAAACACCAACAAAACCACACCTATCACCAATAAAATCGTACCAGTCACAACCAAAACCACACCGATCACCTCCAAACCCACACCATCACCACTAAAGCTACACCAGCCTCACCCAGCTCATCACTGAGCCATCTTAACCAGCCCAGCCACCGCGCTGGGCAGGTCCACGTGGTCAAGACCATGCTCTAAGTGGATTGCAGAGGTTCCTGCAGATACCACCAGAACCTCAGTGGCTCCACACCCTCCTCTATATACAAAGCCCACTCTGGGTGTCCACGCGGGTCCCTGCTTAGGGATGAGTTTCTGCTTGACCTCGCCACTGAGGTCTAGAGAGAAGGTCGAGTGGCTCCATCACCCCATGGATCTCATCCAGACTTTATCCTGCTTTGCAGATGGGATCACATTGGCTGGGAGAGGAGCCAAACTTTCCTGGGAGCTGTGTTGGATGATGGGGGCAAATCCCCTTCAGATGCGCCCTTGGTCATCTCCCCCATCCCCCAGCACCCACTGTCAGCAAGGGGTTTCCTTGATTCGCCCCAGATCAGCCTTTCTATCACCCAAAACAACGTCGTGTGGAGGTGAGGACTTCAGCCCTTGCTGTCTCCAGCACCCATGGGTGGGGGTGGGGGAACACCCACCAGACGATTCACTTTACTCCCAAAAACTCAACCCCTCCAACACCCGGGCGCGTCCGATGGGATGAGAGGATCCCAAAAAGACCTGGAGATGGGGTGAGTTGATGGTGCTGCCCAAGCCATGTGGGAGCTGGCTGGGGGGGGGGGGACACACACGCACCAAGGGGATGCCCAAGGGATGGGGTCTCAGACACAATGCCGCCATTGAGGGGGCCGCGCTGGGGGTCCCGGCCCTTCCTGCCCAGACACAATAGGGGCGGCCCCGCGCACATTGTGCAGTGGCCACCCCCCTCCCCACCCCAGCCCCTCCTTTCTGTCCCCCATCGGATAATGGATCTGCTTTGTGTGCTTGGCTGGACAAGGACTTTGTGGCGGAGAAAGAGCCGGTGTTTGTCTGTCAGGAGAGATCGGCCAAGAAAGGGACGGGGAGGAGCGGTGGCTGGAGCGGGGCCGCGTCCGTCCCGCAGCATTGGCCTTGCACGGCCCCTGCGCCGGCGGCAAGATTCCCGGCGCTGCCAGAGGGAAAAAGTCCTTGCTGGGAACTTGGGGATGTGCATCCTGGTGACCCACTAGACTTGCTGCCCAAACCCCATCTCCATTCCCAGTGAGCATCCCAGTAAGCATCCCTACGAGCGTCCCAGTGAGCATCCCTAGGAGTATCCCATCAAATGCCAGCTCCCATCCCCAAGCCCAACACAAATCCATGGTGGGAGAGAGTCCGTGTCCCCCTTGCCCTGCTCTGGCCTCTCCAGCCCCGTCTCTGGTCCCCACCAGCCGCCGTTCCTGGGGATGGGATCAGCAAAACCTACGGGAGATTAATTCTCTGGCCACCTCGCTCTTGCTGGACCTGTGTGCGGGAAGGTGTGCGGGATAATCCCTGACTTCAGCATAGCCGGAACCACAGAGAGCAGGATTAATAAGAACTAGGCTTTAATTTCAGCAGGTTCCTTTTCCTGTGGAATCCCCAATTCCAGCACATCGGACAATCAAGGGATGAGTGAGCTCTGTGGCCGATGTCTTGGCTGCTCGGGGATGGGAAAGGCAGCCCTGGCGCCATCCAACCGGGAAAAGCACTGGATTTCAGCTCAGCCAAGCAGCCAGCGCGGCATGTGCGGGTACACGTGTGTGCCTGCAGTACATGCTAACACCACGTGTGCACCACATGGACCCACATGCTTGGTGGGAGCGATCCCAGGGTCCCTCCGGCAGCAAACTCTGCGCAAAGCAGGGCTGAAAACTGGGGTAATTTCCCATTAAAGGAATTCAGGGAACTGGTCACATTTAGCCCATAGATTTGGGCAGGTTTTTTACTTGCTTATATTCTGGGGTTTGAAATCGGGTCTGTGCAAATACTGGTTTTGAATGAAAAACGTGGAATTTTGTTGCCCCAAATGTTAGCCTGATAATGGGTTTCTCGATGTGCTGATGGGCCTGTGCTCGCTGCTGGGTGCTCGGCAGGACATTTGCCAGCCTAGACACTTCCCAAGGGGGCCAAGGCAGGGATGTGACTCCAGGAAAACCCAGATCCCAGGATTAGTGTCATCCCACCCATGGCTCCTCTGCAGGGTGGCAGCGGGTGCCAGCCCAGGCTCAGCACCCCAAACTCCTTCCCCACATCCCACGCATGGGTGGCATCTTGAGGTGACACCAACGACAGGGCTGGAGGAGGCATCTCAGCAGCACATCATCCCCCTGCCCCAGCAGGTGCTGATGTTGGGGGTCAGGTGCCCACAGAGGGGGAACTTCTCCAGCAGCATCACCCTGGGGGACCCCCAACCCGCATCCCGGGTGCTGTGGGGCTGAGCCAGGCAGCTCATCACCGGCCGGGGAAAGCGGCTGGGCCGACGGGATGATTAGGGTGGCCTGCGGAGTAATTATCTCATTGGGCAACTAATACCCTTTCAGCGGGAGCGGGGTGGGGAAGTATTGTTCGGGCTTAGGGATTACATCAACCCGGCTGGAGCAGACAATGTGCTCCCCCTGGGAAGAGGCAGCTCAGCCCCAGGGGGAGAGGAGGGAGGCAGGGGCTGAAGCTGTCTCAATTAGTGAGTGTCCCAGTGAGGAAGAGGATGGTGGAGGCTCATGGAGGGATGTGGGGAGTTTAGAGGGGAAGGAAAGCATCCTTAACCCTTTGTGCTCCTCCTGCAAGGGGATTTGATCCTTCACTCCTGCAGGGAGAAGGTGATGCCAGGAGGGCTGGCTGCGTCCCCTCCTTCCCATGATGCCAGGGAAAGCAAAGCACAGCCACTTTGCTCATTTTTGTGCCTTTTTTTTTTTCTCTTCTACACAGCCCAAGCCAGCCTCTTCCAGCCTCCCTGCACAGCAGCAGCACGTTGGCCACTTGGTCCTTGTACTGGGGACAAACCAGGGCCTCCTGAAGAGCCAGCCAGGCAGCGAGCAGGGCTCATCCCCAACCCCAAAAACCCACACCACGGAGAGGGCGACGACCACCCCACGCGCCCACACCCTGCGCCACGCAACATCGGGGCACCTCAGGCTCCTTGGCATCCCCCTGGAAGGCCAACGCCGGCCCTGATCCCACCCGGCACGGCTGCATTGGGGTGAGTTTTGGCCGGGTTCACGGTAAATGAAGCGTGAGGCCGGCGTGCCGGCGGCAGCCACCGCGCCAGGTTAGCGGCGGAGCGAGGGGCTGGCTCCACCTGGCCCTCGCCATCCGCGGGGTGATTAAACACGGGGCTCCCAGCTGCCATACATTTTTAAATAAATGAATAATACATCGCGGGGTGATAAATAAATAACGGCCACACATTTGAACTTAGCCTCTGAGAAAATCCTTTTAGTTCAAAAGGACCGGGGCGCTTGGAAAGGGGAGCCCATGCATTTTGAATGGGCTGCCATCAAGTGTCAGGGCTTGGCAAGGGAGACGAGGAGGGGGGGAGGGATAAAATCAGCCTCGACACGAGCAGGGAGGGGGGACGGGGATGAGGGTCCTTGGGCATCGCCAAGGGCGGCTTTGGTGGGCGCAGGAAACGACGGCACCCAAAGCTGCGGGTGCCCCGATGCTGGGCGTGGACAGCCCGGTGTGCCCCGAATCCCTGGGAAGGAGGAGGATGAGGATGGAAGGTGCAGTAGCAGGAGGTGAAGGGCAGCCCCTGAGAAAGGCGAGCGGCACATGAAAGGTCTGGTCCCGCTAACCCCGGCTGTGCCGAGGAGGAGTCCCCATTTAGCGGAGCAAAGGCAGCGTTTACTCAGCAGTGGCCCGATAAAGAGGTGGGTGGCCCTGGAAGGCGGCCCAGGCAAATACAAGGGGATTAGACAAGTGAAAGGTGTGAGCGGAGGGACCAAGGGGAGGAGGATGCTCAGGGAAAGCCGTTAGCGGGGGCATCACGAAGAGCCCCGAGCAGGGAGGGGATGGGAGTGAGGCAGAGGATGGGAGGAAGGGTATTGGCCATATACTGGGGGGTAATCTGGAGCAATCATGTCAGAGGAGCTGGGCAGAGCTGGGATTCATGCTGAGGCTGCCCCAAGCCCTTGCACAGGGAATCTGACAGCACCCGCCTGCCCCAACTTGTGTCCCTGCCACACACAGCCATGCACACGTGTGTTCTGGCCATGCACACGCATGTCTGAGCCATGTGGAGCCATGACACACGTCCTAGCCATGCACAGCCATGTACACTCACGTCCTGGCCATGCACACGTACATGCTAGCCATGCACATGCATGTTCCAGCCATGCACACACATGTCCCAGCCATGTACACCCACGTCCTGGCCACGCACATGTATTTCCTAGCCATGCACATGCATGTTCCAGCCGTGCACACACATGTCCCAGCCCTGCACACGCATGTCCCAGGACAGGGTCCTGCTGGGACTTTCTCCCTCGCCCTTCACAAAGCCCGAGAGCTGCGGAAGCAACTTTAATTCTTGGCGCAAAGCGCTCCCGCTTGCTTGCATCGCTAAGTGGGTATTGATTTATTAGGCTGTAATTTAAGGCAGAACGTTTTAAAATGAACTCACACACCAAGCCCAGGCAGGAGAATAAACAAGCCCTGATTTATTTGCTGCCCGTCTCTCAGCAGATGCCTGGCCGGGCCGGCAGCACCGTGGGGCTGGGGAGCTGCTGCGGCCGGATCCTGCCATGGGAAGACCTGGAGGGCCACATCCTCATCACCCCCTCGCATCCCACTATGAGGGCTGTGGAGCAGCCCCACATGCATCCTGCACACCCCCCCCAGCAGCCTCACACAATATCCCCTAGACCCCCAGCCCGGTGCTGGGGTGCTCGGGATGGGCAAGGTGGTGGAGAGGGCAGGGACAAGCTGCTTGGACCCTGGTTCTCCATCCCATGGGACAGCAGGGCCTGGCTGGCACCAGGATGGGCAGAGAACTTGCTCCTGCACCAGACATCGTGCTGGGACCAGCGATATCACACCAGCAACACCAGAACTGCCAGAATCACTCTGGAAACTGTCAGCCAAAGGAGTTGGAAGTTTAGATTGGATGTTAGGAAGAAATTCTTTACTGAAAGAGTGGTCAAGCATTGGAACAGGCTGCCCAGGGAAGTGATGGAGTCACCATCCCCGGAGGTGTTCAAGAAACAAGTAGATGTGGCGCTTCGGGATGTGGTCTAGGGGTCAGGGAGGTGTTGGGACAAAGGTTGGACTTGTTGATCTTAGAGGTCTTTTCCAACTTAAATTATTCTATGATTCTATTATTCTATGTTTCTATGATTCTATGATTCCATGATTCTTTGTTTCTATGGTTCTATGATTCCATGATTCTTTGTTTCTATGGTTCTATGATTCTATGATTCCATCATTCCATGGTTCTATGATTCTACGGTTCCATGATTCTACAATTCTTCAACTTGGCCCCAGCAAAGCCCCACAACTTCATCCTCCCACCAAGCACCACGAGGCCGGAGCTCCGCCGGCATCAATCAGCCACGCTCCCATGAACGCACGGGATGGAGTTGCGTGGTGGTGGGGGTCAATTCATCCCACTCCCCCCAACCCCAAGCTCAGCATCCTCCCCCGACCAGCTGAGTCCCGGGTGTCAAACCCCCGCCAGGTCCCATCTGCGGGACTTGGCCACCACGACACATTCCTGCGAGCCGGCCCCGGTGCAGCAGCTGCCGGCCAGAGCCGACGGCCACCGCCACGACGCCGGCAACTCGTCTTGACCTTGCTGGTCAGGTGTTGGATGCGGGGGGGTGGGGAATTAAAAAAAAAAAAAAAAACAAAACCCCACCGACCCCCTTGGTGCCGCCAGCCGTCGCCGAGCCACGGGGAGGGTTTAATGCAGCGGGGACCATAATGGGGCCGGCTGGGGGAGCGAGGGCGAGGAGAAATTAGTGTCAGTGTGTGTGTGCCTTAAACAAACCTGCGCCGGGGTGACGTGAATGAGGGCACAGCCTGTGTATATATTAGTGATGGGATCTGACCTCGCTGGGAGGGCTCCTTCCCTCGCTCCGCTCCTCTGGGCGTGGGAAAAAGGCCTGGGCTCTTTTCACAGCTGTTCTCGCTGCTGCACTGAGCTAATGGAGGGGCTGCCGGGCTCCCTCCTCCCCCCCGCCGCCTTTTCAGGCCTTCAGCAAAAACCCCCCTTTCACAGTCCCTTAAAAACACACCTCATTGTTCCCGCCTGGATTGCATTGAAATGCCACTCGCACCCCGTCTCCCGGAGCAGCCGGCCCCAGCGCCGGCACGGCCGCGTGTGCACACGCGTGTGCAAGCCCAGGCGTGCGTCGGAGCACACGTGTGCCCGGCTTAGGTTCGGGGATAGCGGCTGGTGCAGGGTTTCATCCCAAAAGTCCGCTCTGGGAGGGGTGTCTGGCAAGAGGAGGGAGGAAATGTGGAGCCGCGGGGGCTTTGCACGCCGTGGGCAGCTGAGGTGGTTTAAGTGCCCCCAGCCCAGGCCCTCACATCTCTCCCTTTTATCTAAATATAGATTTTTCTTTTAATATATAAGAAATGAGGCAAAAGGTACCAGCACCCATCCCTGATTAGAAACCCAGGGCCCGGCGAGCAGAGGGGACACGTGGCTGGTGGCGATGGCCCCGTCCACCACCCAGCCACGGGGACCCCAAAAAACCCCGACGTCAGCCTGAGCTCCCCTGCGACCCCAGCCATGCCTGTGTTTCACAACCAGCGTTTGATGCTCCAGGAGCAAATATTCCACATTAAATCCCCACCTGACACACCAAGTGATGGGATTCTCCCAGGATGGGGCGGTTCGGGCACACCACACCTTGATTTCCCCTAAGATCCCGCTCGTGGCTTGCCCAAAAATCCTCTCGAAGCTCCCTGGAAATCCAAGATTTCTAGAAAACAATAAACAGCCATGCAGGGATCAGCCCTCGCCTGGTTTCCCTGGGAATTAGGGCAGGGAAAGTCCAGGCTCAGCCTCCCGGGGAGCTCCAGGGATGGCAAAGCCGGGGGTCCCGCTCGCCGAGCAGCCACCGGAGTTGGGGGGGG
Organism: Coracias cyanogaster; assembly: GCA_033124195.1. NCBI lineage: Eukaryota > Metazoa > Chordata > Aves > Coraciiformes > Coraciidae > Coracias > Coracias cyanogaster. Next base: position 8,888 of record JAVSBS010007566.1, read on the forward strand.
CCGGTCCCTGAAGCCGGTGGCAGCAGCACAGACGCAGCCCCCCCCCGTCTCCAACCCCACCACCTTCCCTTGTTTGTCAAGGCCCAGCCCCAGAATAGCACCGGGCTTGTGCTTTTCATTAAAAATAAATAAATACATTTCTGGTGGTGGCGGAGGAAGGCTGCAAACACCATCCCCAAAGGCTCGAAAACCAGAAGGCAACGGCGGCGGAACCCACAGTTATGATCTTTTTGAAGCGGCTGGGATTTTTTAAGCTAATCTCCCGCTGTCCTTGGGTATGGAGGGAGGGGGCACCACCGCCTGGTGCTAGCAGCCGGACAGACGGACGCCGGGACAGCATCCTGGGGGCCCGCTCGTGCCTCCCCACGTGCTTTTCCCGCTGACCTTTCCCCGCTGCTCTGATGGATCCTTTCTGACAAAAGCAGGGACATCGCACACCTTCCGTCCTTGCTCCGCGCCCGACGCGGGGACATCGCCACTAGCAAGTCCCTGTCACCGGCTATTAGGGGGAGAAGGTCTCTGCCACCGCTGTGCTCTTTCCGCATGAGCACCAGCGCCGGTGCCAGGCCGGGGGGGCGATGCCCCCAGCCCCCCATTACTTAACTCCCGTGCCCCAACTTCGCCGTTTATAAACTCAAATCTGTCCAGCAGCCGCGCGCGGGCTCGTTACCAGCGAGGACGAGCCCCGGCTCTTTGGAGCCAAGGCGTGGAGACGATGCTGCGCATCCCTGTGTGACCTACATTCGGGGCTGGAGCTCTTCCCGCGGGTGGGCGATGCCCACGCGTGCCCACAGCCACGGGGCCAGGCTGAGCCGAAGCACCCACAGTCCCCAAAGGGCTTTCCCTGAGCTGGGAGGATTCCCGGCATGGGGAAAGGGGAAAGGCTTCGGCAAATGTTGCCGAGTTGGAGCATCCAGGCAAGGACCAGCCCCACTCCTCTTGTTTTCAAATATTGCCATTTCCCCGGCTGGTTTTGACTTCTCCACCCAGCGCAGCCATGGAGTTTCCATAGAAACATGAAGATATTAAACTATAAATAATAATTTCTCCATAAAAAATAAAAAAAAAAAGAAAGAAAGGAGGGAAGGCTCCAGCACATCATATAGGGCCGGGAACAGACCTCCAGGTCCTGGGCACTCAGCCCTGCATGTGGGGGTCTTGTCTCACCCCCTCAAGGTGGGTCCCATGGGTGGGGGGTCCCACGGGCAACTCTCCAACACCAAAGGAAGGCCGAGCGCTCTCTCACCGCTCCCTCCACCGCCGGCACCTGATTTATCCAGGTCGGAGACTTCAGCCTGACATCTATAAAAATCAGCAGCTAAAGAGCCGGCCGGGCCATCCTAAAATAAATAAAGGGGAGCTGGGCCACCACAGCAACTCGTACCTGATGGGAAGGGGTTGTTATTTACTGGTGCCTGTTCAATAGTTATTTTCAAATGGCCTGAAGTTAAACGCTGCAACGTTTTTCATTTTTCGCCCGCTCGGGGATATGTTGTTGTCTGGGGCTTTGACCCTTTCTGTCTATTTAAGTGATACTTTTTTTAATCATAAATGACTTTTTCTTCCTCTCCCTGCTATCATGTTGGAAAATCAGCAGCTTGAGGTGGGAGGTGGCGGCGGTGGCGGGGCTGGGGGGTGGCACAGGCTCCCCGCTCCCCCAGGGATGGAGAGATGGGGCTGTAACAGCCAAGGCCAGAAGCCACGACCTTGGGGCACACGTGCGGGATGCCAACGGCCTGCGAAGACGGCTCCCGCCACCCATCCCCAGTTAAAAGCTGAAGGTCGTGCTGCCGGCGCTGTTATTTTTAGGGCTCCGGCAGGCGAGGTGCCAGCCCTGCCATTTCGTGGTTCCCGGCTGATCCAGAGCGGAGGTGGAGGAGTGGAGGTGGAGCTGCTTCCCAGCTCCCCGAACCCCAGCATCCCCCTGGTTCCCTCCATCCCTTCGCACCAACCACTGCACAAAGGGCTCCTTCTGTCCCACGGCCGAGCCCGGGGCCGGATCCTGCCCAGCCAAGCTGGTACAGGCGACGCAGGGCAGCAGCACCATCCTGGCACCCCAACAGCTAAGCCGGCCATGAGCTCTCTATCCCCATCCCCACAGCTGGGCCAGGCTTTTGGGGTGCAGCCTATTGCTCCCAACTCACTCTGCTGGGCCAGCACCGGGATGCTCAGCTCGGCTCCTCTCCCCATACTGGGGACCAGGACTGGAGACCCCCGGGACCAGCCAGGCTCAGCCCCAACCCACCAGCAGCACCCCAGGGCTGCAAACCACCCCCCTGCCCCAAAGTAGCCGGGCCAAGCACCCAGGATTATCCTCAGCCTAACATCCCCCAGGAATGAGATTGCAGCTTAGGGCCTAATGGAAAAGAGGAGAGAGATGGGATTAAAAGGGAAATAATGACTATTTCTTTAGCGAGGCCGGGGAAATGAGACGGGGATTAGCGGCCTCTTTACCAGCAGCCCCCAATCCCGCTGGGCTGTCCCGGATCCATCCGGGGCAGCCGGAGACACCCGTGCTCGGCATCCCTCCGGTGGGTGACATCGGGACTGGTGGCATCAAGCCTGGCGGGACAAACCCGGCCAAACCACCGGCACCGGACCCAGCCCAAGCACCCGCCACCTCCCTCTGCCCCCACCTCTGCCCGCACACGGACGGCACGAAAACAGTGGCGATCTGGCCAATATTTGCCCGCACGGTGGTTTTCTTCTCCCTGCGGGTTTGCCGGGAGAAATTATAAAATATTCTGCAAGGAATAAAACATTGAAAATTAAAACTTCACTTGCAAAGGCACAAGCCCGAGAATAAACCTGAAAGGCTCCTTTCTCTCGCCTTCGGTTGCACACACCGTGCGGTGCAATTGGCTGCTTCCCCGGAATAGATTCAGTTGCTATGATACCAAGTTTGCTTTTAACGAACCCCAGAAAATTAATGGTATTCAGCAGATAAGTCCTTAAAGTGGAACCTATTTTAAGAAATTCTTGCTGAATGGTTTACAAGTAGTCAGGAGGGAGGAGAAGGTTTCCCGAGCATGGCAGAGCCTGCACCAGTTCCCCCTCTGCTCCCGGCCGGGATGTCGGGGTGTTCGGTGCGGTGTTTTGGGGTACACCTCAGCTTGTGGCCGCGAGTGGCGAGGGCACGATGGATGCACAGCATCGGCTCCCTGCGCTGTGCACGGCGCATCCCTCCCACTGCCGCTTGGCCACTGCGTTTCCTCCTCCTGGCTGTCCCCACACGGCCTCGCTGCCGCTGGAAAGCTTCTCCCACCTGCCAGCGGCTTCCTCCAGAACCGCGGGCAGCCTCTGCCCAAACCCTGCCCAAAGCCACACTCAAAGCTATGGGATTCATACCTGGTCCAGCTCTTGGAGAGCCTGAGATGGTGGAAGCAGGTCTGGCATGGAGCTCCTGCTCCGACAGAAACCCGCCGTCCCTGGTTGGAGCCCAGGGCAGAGAAGTGAGGAGCTGGGGAAGGTTTTCCTTCCTCCCAGCGCAGTGCCCCATCCATCCGGCCCTGCCAGCAGATCGTGGGCCAGCATCAGCCATTCGATGGGGCTTGTTTCCCCCAGGGACCTGTGTCCCCATCGAGGAGACAAGCTGGGGGCTCTGGCCGCCGCCTTGTGCCGCAGCAAAGGCTCTCGCCCAGCTCGGCACCACGACGGCTAAAGCACCCACGTTCCCGGCGCCATCCCCAAGCCACAGGCGGAGCAGCTCCGCAGGGCACAAAAGACCATCTCTTTACCCTACACCAGACTTTACAGCGAGCAGGGTCCACAGGGGCCATCCCCGCTTTATCCCACACCATCCACCAGGTCCGCATCCTCCCTGCCCTGGGAAAGGCCCAAACAGGGTGAGCCCAGAGTATCTGCGCAGATGAGGTGTGGAGGATCAGTGCCAGGGATCACCGAGATCCAGGACAAGGAATCTGCTGAACAAAGCAAGACCTGTCCAAGGGACACCCCCGCCTCTCGCACCCCACATTCCTCCTCTGCTGCAGACTCCAGCAACGGCAGGTGGAAGAGGAGGTGCAAGCTCCCACAGAAGCCAGGGTGCAGAGGGCAGGGAGAGGCTGGTGGAGAGAGGGCTTGGGATGTTGAGCTTTTAATAGCTGGAGCTGATGCTCTTCTCATTTCTTGGTGCCAACCCAGCCGGGGAATTGATGCACCAAGGACCGGAGCCGCGAGGAGGGGAGAGGATGTGGCCTGATGCTACCACCCTGCTCAGGCTGCTGTACCCCTCCTGCCATGCCTGTCTCCCACCGGAGATGGTCCAGCATGGTCAGGGCCTGATCCTGCAATGGTTTAAGCACATGGGTGCCCGGGTCCACCTGCAGAGCCTCCCCACTGCGGGATGCCCAAGAGCGCAAGGCTGGACTCTGCAGTCTCAGAGGGGCCTCCCTCACTGCCCGCTCCAAGCTGCACCCCAAAACACGCACCAGAATACACCACTCCCCCCTTCCCTGAGCTTCCCAGGAATAACTTGGACCGCTCAGCTTTTGGGGTCACCGCTTAGAGCCTTTCCCCTCCTCCAGCATCATCCATCGGGGCTGGAGCGGGCGCTACTCCTCTTGCATGGACCAGGAAGCCGAGGCTCAGCCCCGCATCCCTCACACCAGTGAGTGTCCCCGGGCACCACGGGGACCGAGAGGAGCCAGAAGAAGGAGGAGAGAAGAAGGGACGAGCAGAGACGAGAGCACCCTCAGAATGATGCTCCCAAATCCCCCTCTCCAAAGAACAAAGCTGCAATGTCTCTGCTGATGCAGAATAACCGACGAGCGGCGATGATTTATTTCTCTTCCCCAACAGATAAACCAGCCTCGGAAACGGGTTTGCGCTAAATTACCATTTGCATGCGGTAATATATTTAAGCAACTTTCCTTCCACTTCGTTATAAGCAGGGTTTCTCTGGGGGTTATTTCTGAGCTGGCCCCATTTCATTTATCTCCGGCGCACCCGGCGCAAGCGAGCTTAATTGTCGATGTGGAAATTAAAACCATGGCGGAAAAAAAAAAAAAAAAAAATTAATAAAATAAAGGTGCTGGGTTTGTAGGTAGCCTGAGGAAACCCAGGTTGGAATCAAAATAATCACCCTGGCACGGGTGCTAGCTCTGGGCCTCAATAAAAATTATTAAAGCCAAAACCCCACCGAAATGTCCACTCCACGGCCGCGTTCGGCTTCCAGCAACTCTCCCCCTTGCAAAGGCACCGGGGCCAGTGCCCCGGGGAGGCCGGTGGCCACCGAGCCCCTCTACCTGCCAGGAGGGCAGGGCTCTTCTCCCGGAGAATAGCGAGCGGGTTTTTACATTCGGTTCTCTAGCTTTATGATATCACATACACTCATACAGCTAGATAACCAAAGAGAAAAACCAACCCAGGTCTTTGCCAAACGGGCCTCGGCTGCGCCGTGCCCGCGGGTGTTTCGCTCCGGTGCCGGAGCCCCCCGGGGTGGCCGCGATCCGTGTCCCCTCGCCACCAATAATGAAGAAACCCCAACGGTTTGGGTGGGAGAGCAGGAATCTGCCCCGACGCCTTGGGATGGAACACGCAACCCCGGCACACCCCAATGCCCGCCCGAGCGCCTCGACATCAGCACCCCAAAGGCGACCCGCACCCCGAAGTGGGCTCAGCCCCGCGCAGCCCCCCACGGCCCAGGGGCCATCGCAGGGCAGGATGCTCCCCCGCGATCCATCCTGCGGCCCAGCGACCTGTCTCCTGCCCCAGCCCCACTTTTGCCCCCAGACCCACCCCGGAGGCTGCTCCCACTTTATAATTACTGTAAATTACTGGCACGGAACTGCTGAGTCATGAGAGTGGCCGGGGAAGGGACAGGCCCAGGCGAAAGGGCCCCCCCCGGGGGTTTCCAGCGCACCCCCGCTCTGCCCTCCTCTTCCTCCTGCACCCGCTCTCTGCAGCTGGACTCTGCAAACCCGGGAGGGACCCCGCGTACCCGTGGGGGTCCGGGCCGTGAATCTCCCGAGGGTGGGGGGGACACTCTCCATCTCCCAGGGAGGCCCCGTCCTTGCCCGCAGGGATCCCGCGGAGCCGGGAGGCTCCGGGCACCGGCTCCGGGCCGCGGCGGGGGATGCTCCTGGGGAGCTGCCGGAGCCGGGAAGCTCCAGCTGCTCGGAGCGTTGCTCGGTGGAACGGCTGCCCCCGACGAGGAGAGGACCGCGGACACCGGGAGGGGAACCCGGAGAGAGGACTCGGGGCAGGGTCCCGACGAAGGCTCCCGGGGACGGAGGTACCTGCTGGCCCCGCGGGGGGCCGGTGCTGCCCGCCGTCACCGTCAGCTCCAGATCACCGCATCCTTCCCAGGGTGGGGAGAAGTCTCGGCCCGGGATGAAGGCTGGCTGGATGCCCCACGCCCGGTGCCGGTCCCTCATCCCGCTCCCCGGCGCCTCCGGGACCTGCCTCTAAAGTTGAGGCAGAGCCGGCGGCGGAGGAATGGCTGGAGGGCGGGGGAGGGCGGGAGGAGGGACGGGGCGGCCGGCGGGGACAAAGCCCGAGCGGCGGGGCTGGGACAGCCCGGGCGTGGGGCCGGGGCAGGGGTCACACCCCATCCCACCCCCTACCCCCTCCCCGGGCGGGGGGGGCAGCGCCATTCGCCACGGCTGCCGCTGTCCCCGGGGACTGGCCCGTCTGCTCGCCCCGGACCCAGCCTCTCGCCGCAGCCGGCCCGCCCCGTCGGGGAGGCGGCGGTGCCCCGGGGGTAACCCCGCTCGGGTAGGGCTGTGGCGGAGCCGCCCCCCCGCCCAACCCCCCCCCCCCCCACCCCCCCCCCCCCCCCCAATCCCCCACCCCCGGCAAAGGCTGGGTTAAATCCGACGTGCTCGGGGCGGGGAAGCGGCCGGAGGGACGGCGGGGGGCGACCGGACCCTCCCGTCGAGGCTGCGCTCACGGGCCCCGTTTGCAAAGGGGAAAATTTGCCGCTGCTCGGGAGACAAACCCGGCTCGAATCCCCCCTCCCGTTCCGGCCCGTAACAGGGTCCCCCGACGGGGCTGGCCTCGGCTGTGCCCCCGGCCAAGGCAGGACCCCCCCGGGTCCGGGACAAAGCGGGGCCGCGGCTCGGAGGGGCGGCGGGGCAGTGCCCGGGAGCGGGGCCGAGGGCCGGCTCCACGTCCCCCCCGTGCGGCCACCCGGGGCCGGTCCCGGTCGGCCCTGCCCCGGTGCAAGGGGGACCCGCTCCGCTCTCCCGACAACCGTGGGGCAGCACCGGCCAGGGGCGGGGGGCAGCCGCCTTTCCCCGGTAACCCCCAACC
>JAVSBS010007567.1:0-33062 GCA_033124195.1 Coracias cyanogaster
GTCTGTCCGCCCGCTCCCCCCTCCGCTGCCCTCCCTGCGCAGGGCAGGACGCGGGTGGGTGCCTCGGTTCCGCGCCTGCTGTGGCGGAGGCCGCTGTAGCTTTCCCCCAGGACGCTGTGGAAAGACATCCTAGAAAACACGCTAAGGAAGGCGTAGGATACAGATATTTTTTTCTAGTGGTCATTTTCGTATGTTTAAAGACAGCTGGTGGCTCTGTCCGTGCCTTCTAAGGAGAAAATCCTAAGGGAAGAGGAAGGAAGCAGAGCGTGTTCCGCACTTGCTGGCCAGGGCCGGTGCTGGTTTGGGTGGTTCTGCTGAGGAATGAGGTGCCGGTACCACTTCAGTTATTTTCACCACGCTGCACTGGCAGCTCTTTGAGCTGTGTAATGTTCGAGGGAGGAGTGATGACCCTGGTTTGCTGCCTGTGATGCGCGCCAAAAACCAGCTTTCCTTTGGCAGCTGAAGGGCCATCCAGCAAGAGGCGGTTTTGTTAGTACTGGTCTCCGTATGATTCAGGCCACAGTCTCAGAGCTCTTGGATGAGTTTTCCTGGCTGACTAGTTACAGCCTAAAGAGGCCATCAACACCACCTTTTGTAGAGCCCAGATTGAAACTGCAGTTCTGAACAGTTGTGCAGATCTAAATCCAGATCCTGAACCTGCAGCAGAGCTCTGTCTCTAACCCACTCCTATCCTTTACGGCACAACACACAAACCATTTTTTAGGCCTATGAGGGCCTAGCTCACAACTCTGTCAGTCCAGTTTTATAGCAGTGTAAAATGAGAGCAAGCCAGTAATGAATCAGATTGTCTGTTACTCTATTCTGTTTGAATCACGCTGTTCCTAATCATGGCTGGTTTTATCTAGTTAGAGAGAACCCGACCACCCAGCGGCATTTCAGTGAGTTAGCTCCGTGGTCTCAGTCTCTCTCATTTCACTTGAAATTAGATGGCAACTTCTTCACACCAGAAGCTATTGCCTACTAATTGTGAAGCATTTCCAGACGCTGTGAGCTAAGGCTGGCCAGACTTCACACTGACATACTTTATAGCCCTCTCTCATCTGACCCCAGCTTCTAACATAACCCACATCTCTTTGCATGCCTTTCCAGGTGATTGTTTTATGCTACTTTTCAGAAAGTGGATGCATAAAACAGTCCCTTCCAGCACTCCTACCGATCCCACGGTAAAAGAAACCCTGACAGGTGAATCAGGTACCTTGCTTTGCCCCATTTACTTTGAGTACCAGTTTTGACACAGCCAGAGTTTCTGGGTGAAAAAGCCGAATAACTTGTCCAGCTGTACTAGAAAGTTGTTCTTCTGCATCAAGGCTCGTCCTCTGAAGTGCCTCCATCCCTCAGAGTGCCTTCTGCCAACTGCCTCAGCTGGTCCAGTTGCCATTGACACCCGCCTGGGACACTGGACCCGAATCAAGCTTGCCATTGTGACTTTTATGATGGGGTTTCTGTCCAAAAAAAAAATGTTTTGGTCTCTTGGGCGAGTGTTAAAAGATATCCAGTCAAACAGGGACTTACAATGTATCTGAAAAGGTTTTAAGTTTCATTACAGAAGTATAGCTTCCACTTCAGTGCTGTTGGGAGCTGAATCTTAATGAGACATTTTCCTGAAGGTAAGTGGGAGTCCCGTCGGCAGTGCCTTCGCCGTGTCAGAATTGCTCTGCTGTTCATTGCTGCATGTGACAATTCCTTTTTTTTCACAAATTGGATTAAATCACTATGTCTCATATCAGTCACAGCCCTGACTTTCTGAAATGCCAGTTTATGATGGACAGCCTATGAAACTGCTCCAAATTACAGGGAAGTTATTTCTGTATACCAGGACCCTTTTGCATTTTTCTAAAGATTAGACATCTATATCGCAAGTCTTTGCCAATCTCCCTGGCAACTGAACACTCACCACCTAGGCTATGTATTCAAGTACAGTTATTTTCAATCCTTTTCCAATTAAGATTCCACAACAGCCTCATTTTCTTGCTATAACTACAAGCATTATAATATTATAGTGCAAAATATGGGTGCTTATATCTGTACTGCATGTTCCTGTTTGGGAGCTGCCTGGTAATTAAAAGGACTGCATCAGATCTTCACTTCTCTTAATGACCTCTAGATTCTTCTGCCTGAAAATACAAACACTGGCAAGTTGTGAGAGTGTCCTTTTCTCCATCCTGGTGAAAATGGAAACAATTATCCCATATGAAACTGTGAAATAACAGCATTGTTGATTATAGAAATTTAGTAAACCAAGGACAACATTGCAATATAAAAATCATCAAGAAAATTTGCCTTTCTATACAAAAAAATATTGATATGAAATATTATACACTACAATAATTGTAATTGTGGTCATTCAAAATTTATATTCTCAGTGTATCTATAGTATTCTTTCATTTGTATTTGTTATTAAATCCTTCAGACTATGGATTATCTTAAATGATAAGCAGCTTTGTGTCTGGATAGTGTCTAGCATCCTAGGGTCCCAGTCCACAAGCAGAAGCCCTAAGTAAAATGGTAATAAACGTAGCAATATTAAAATGATGTTCCTTACATGAGCTTCTGCTGAGTAGCTAGTTGTTTAACAACCACTGTAAAATCTTTATGATGATTTGTTTGGTGATACAAATGCTGAAGTAACAATGGGCCACATTCAGCCAGTTCTGTAATTTCTTGAAGAATTTCTTGCTGCTAGAGATTAAATGAGTTAGGAAATGCAATTACAGCTACTGAGGAAATGAAAAGATTTTAAAATGTGTTTTCTAATGTGAGCAAAGCAGATACATAGGCACAGCCTTTGCATCCCTACAATGGGCATTTGAAGGCCTTTTCCGGAAAATGTGAATCCTCATGCCAGGGTAGCGTGTCCCGTGCGTCTGAACCAAGACTGGTACATCAGAAAACACTTTCTGTTGTGAATGCCATTTGTAGAGCCTTTACGTACATTTATGAAACAGCCATCGTTTGACATGGGTTTATAGTTTTACAGTTTCTGTGAGGATGAATAGGAAGTGGTTTTCATAAATGCTTGAGATGTCAAAGTAACATCTAACTTCACAGTAATTTTGATGGAGGTTACCGCAATGTCATGGGTGAAATCTTGGCCCCGTGGAAAACTGAGGAGCTGTGGGCCCCCGCTGGCACTCGAGCATCCATAGGAATGCCATGCAGTGACCCATGCAGCCAGGCGCCTTGCAGCACGTTGTGTCAGTACCTGGAGTTGTACAGCAAGGAGCAGAAAACGGCGTAGAGAGAATCTACATCATTCACCATGATTCGTTTTCATTGGAAAAAGCAACCTGTACAAACTTTATAGGCAAAACACATTTACTTTATTAAATGCATCTATATTTGTTTTCATTGCCCATTTCTTTCCTGTACAGGACTGAGATGTTGGCTTCATTCACTAGGATCCTGGTCAGGCAGTCCACAGGTACACTGATCTGTTGTGGAGATGAGTTGTTTTACTTGTTAGTTTTAAAGGTACTGCATTTCAGTTTGCTCTTTTCTCTGTTACCTGAGAAAAGTGGAAATTGATGGAGGCTGACTGACCTGCTTTATCACCCTCTCTGCTTTGTCTAATTGTCTTTTCAGTTTTTCTTTGCCTCTGGACCATTGCTGTTTGAGCTCTGTATTTTTAGGAAGCCAAAGCAGAAAAAAGTATCCCAGAACACAGCAAAACTTTTCTGTTTTTGTGTTTTAATTTTTATAGTGTCGTTCCCATATTTTCACTTTGTATTCCAGTCTTGGACACCTTAATACTTCCTTTTCTTCATTAGAAGTGAGCTGAGATCTAAACAGCTGCTTTCTATCCCTGAAGGTTTAGGTGTAGCTTACAACTTTGCTCCGACAAAAGAAGTAGCCAGTTGTACCATTGTTTCCAGTGTCTCCTTTATTTGATCCCGTGCAGGTGCCTACAGCAAGAATATGACTCCAGTCTGCCTACTGCTAGTGTCATCATCTGTTTCCGTGATGAAGCCTGGTCTACTCTGCTGAGAACTGTGCACAGCATTATAGACACAGCTCCAAAGGCGTTCCTCAAGGATATCATCCTAGTTGATGATCTCAGCCAGCAAGGTAGCCCCCATTTCTCTGTATGTGACCTTTTTTTTTCCCAAAGCTTTGGGGAAGAAACTGTCCTCCTTAAAGAAGTGCATGAAGAGAGTAGAAGGGAAAGAGGACCCTCAGGAAGCGAGCGAAGCAGAGCCCTGAGCTGGCTGCCAGATTTCACTCTTCCATCCCTAGAATGCAGCTTAGCTGTTCACCTTTGAAATATGTTTCTTTTTTCCTCATCATTTCCAATCACTCTGAAGTTCTTACTTTAAAATAAGATCACAGTATGCAAATCTTAGCCTTCCCACTGGACCAGATCTGCTGTAACAATTTCCAGACTTAGACTTTGGCTGAGGTGTAAAGTGGAAAACTCCACGTTGCTAAAGTAATCCGAAGTGCTTGAGAAAGCCAAACACCTGTAGTATCTCACTCCGATCTGCACCTTTTATGAGATGATGAGAGCATCCTCCTTTTGCTGAAAACAGGAGAGGAGGCTATTAAGTTTCCCACAGGAATCTTAGTTTCCATTAGTCTCTACTTCTCTTTGACATTATGGTGCTTGGCCACATAAAACAAATGTCACCCAAAACATTTTACCAGCAAGAAGTAGCATCTCCTACTACCTGTTGCTTTTCTAGAACAGCTTGAATCAAAGCTAAAAGATTTCAGTGACCATTCTGTTTCTTACAGGGCCGCTGAAGTCAGCTCTGAGTGAATATATCTCTAAGCTGGATGGTGTGAAACTCATCCGGAGCAACAAAAGGCTTGGAGTCATCCGAGGTCGGATGCTAGGAGCTGCACGAGCAACTGGGGATGTGCTTGTCTTCATGGATTCACACTGCGAGTGTCAGAAAGGATGGCTGGAACCCCTCCTAGCCAGGCTGTCCAGCAACCGGTAAATATCCCCGTGATGTCTGAGCTCCCTGCATATGCTAATTTCTGCTGAAAAAGATGTACTTGGAAAGATTTGGGTTGGGTTTTTTTTTAGCCTCTCTTGGTTACTTTCTTCCTTCTGGTCACATTGCTTTTATTTTCTACCTTATCACTACACGCATCACTCTGATATATGGGAAGCAAGATAGGTCACACAGCTGATTACCCTCACTTCACACCCACTATCACTGAAAGGTCAGAGTTTGTATCCACTTAGAGCTATGAGAGGCTTCCTGGTGGTCTGAATTAAAAAGGCTGCAGTCTCCAGCTGTTCGCAAATTGGCGACCATCCACCAGAGAAAGTACTGCAAGACTCCATTATTTTTATTTTTTAGCTGTCTCAGTGATGAAGCCAAGGATAAAATGCTTTGTCCTCCTGATCCAGTTTGGCTACATACCAATGTCACCTGTGCCAGAGAAAAAATAGACTTTCTGGGCAGCCTGGACAGTTCTAGCTAATCATGGGTACTGTCACTGACACCAAACTGAGAGAAAGGTACAGATTTGTATTTTCTGAGTCTTTCATGTTTAGGTTAGTGCTTCGGCCTGCTCTCTAATGTACAGCTGAGCTCCTCTATGCAGTCCTTAAGTCCTTCAAAGAGAGTAAATCACTCCAAATGTTCCAAGAATTACGTGGCAGTAAGTCCTTTATTAAAGGGACTTTTCTGAAAGAAAATTTTTACATTAACTTGTCTATTGTTCCCATAAGCCACTTGGGAAAAAATGAATAATTGCTAGAGGGGGTAAGATGAAAAAAAAAAAACCTTTAAAACTCTTACCAGATCATTAAATAGTCATACTAAAGACCTTTAAAAGCTGTTTCTAGACACTGGAACAAGCTGCTTTTATGGCTGATTATGTTTGCTTACAAGAAAATTAATATGGGTTTTTAGAAATGATTACATAATTGCGATGAAAACATTAAGAATACTGAAGGCAAGAGTAATGCTGCCCTAAGATGTCAGGAATGTTCTTATATAAAAGGTCCTCCTTGGAAAAGCAGGTTATTTTTTGTCTGCTGACTTATTAAATGGTTTATTATGAATATACTTCATGATTCTTCTACCCTGAGGTATGGTCTATGTTGATGTTCATGCAAAACTGTCAGTATCAATTGGTCAGTCCTTATTCTAGGCTGTATTGGTGAAATTAAGAGAGTTAGAAACAATCTCAGAAGAGACCTATAGTGAAGGGAGAATTACAATGGCAACAAATAAGTTGGGACCCCACAAGTGTAGTGATTCACTGTCAAAAATTATCCCTGCTGAGGGAACACAAAGCTACCAAGCCTACTGTCATTCTGAGATTTCTGTAGCACTGTCACCAGGGCATGAGAAAAGGATTCTCTTCCTCATAGGGCCCATGTGCTCATTCATTACCCCAGGAGGGCAGAATTTAGCACTGAGAGTTACTTAATGGCTGATTGGATTAATGGAGCAGAAGTGGAAGAGTGTTTGGATAATAGTATGGGACAGGTCATCCCTTTTGGTGTGCTGTATCAGCCAGCTTGTCTGACCCTGGAAGCTTTGTCACTGCCAGCGTGGAGAGCCTGTGCCATTCTCCAGTGCACAGGGAAGACGTGCTCTAAGGCACCTGGCAATCACTTTCCCTCACTGTCCCTCTTTCCCCAGCTGAAGAATGGGGATAACAACACTGATCTGATAAGGAGGTTAATTCATGATTTTTCATATATTGCTTGTAATGCTTGCGTGGCGATCACTATGGAAATGTAAAGCATTAGCATAGTCAACTTGGCTTCATTTAGCAGTTGAGGAGCTGTTAAATTGAATCATGTGCACTCCATGAGACTACCCAAATGAGGAAGGCACAGTGAAAAAAGCTTACAGTGGCTGGTGAAATACCCATCTTTCCTTTTCTTAACGTACCAGTCAAGCTGCAACTCATGCACTTGTGCTGGAGAGACAGGACAGGAAAACAGTCCCCTAGAGTGAGTGAGCGAGTTGTTTGCTGGCAAGTAAAAATCCAGCCTTTCCAAAGCTAAAACCTTTGCAGAAGCTTAACGGAGCTGGAGGCAGATTTTAACTTTGAAAATTGTGATTAAGCCTAATTTTCTAGAGTGCTGATCAGATCTACCACTATTATTGTGACCTGTCTTCTTCGAGCAATGGCGAGAGAGCACAAAAAGGGAGACAGCCCCAGTTCTTGGTAGCCTGTGATGACAACAAACAGGACTTGCTCTGGGTGATGACATTTCATCTCCATTTGTGATGCTCTTATTTACTAACCCAGTCAAAATTATTTCCCCAAGAAGTATTAAATCTTTCTAAAATCATGACACATTCATTTATGGGCACCTTGACTGGGACTAGTTCCATGAACCATACCTAACAAATGGGCTGGGAAGCTGTGCATCAGCTTAGTACATTGCCTAGGGAATGGTGCAGCGGCTGGTAAAGCGTCCTGTGACGTTTTGATTATTCAAGGATGAATACCATAGGCACCTGGACAACATTAGAAAACCAGATGAGATGCCCCACAGATCACTTCATTTGACAACTGTTTGGCTAATTCCAGGTGAGTAGCATGGTGGACAGTAATGCAGCTGTGCTGTTATTACAGTCGTCTTCTGAGGGGTTTGCCTTTTCCAGGAGACTGCAGGAGGCCGCTGCTATCTTGTGTTTGGTCCCAAGGCAGTGAAAGGCAGGGGGGGCATATAATGAACTGTGCCAGGAAGCCTTGAAAAAGTGATTCCTTTAACCTAAAAACAGCGACCATCATGCTGAAACAGGGTGATTTTTTTTTTTTTTAAAGAGCCAAAGTGCGGTTCCCAACAATGCTGCATAAAAGCAAAATGAGCCTTGATATCCTTGGCAAGGAATTCCACCTCTAAGAAAGGCTTGGGCACCATAGCCACGGCAGAGGAGTGGCTTGCAAAGGGGTAGCTTGCCCTTGGGACCTTTCCCCTGCTCCTTGTTGTAAGGGCTGTTTCCCTCTGTGCTGGTGCACTGCCTATCCCACAGCTCAAATACTACATTAGGAAATGAGAAGAGAGGCTCTGGGGAGACCCGATAGTGACCTTCCAGTACCTGAAGGGGGCCTACAGGAAGGCAGGGGAAGGTCTATTCACAAGGGTTTGTAATGATAGGACAAGGAGTAATGGTTTTAAGCTAGGAAAGGACAGATTTAGGCTGGATATTAGAAAAAAGTTCTTTAACATGAGAGTGATAGATGAATGGAATGGGCTGCCCAGAGAGGTGGTGGAGGCCTCATCAAGGGATGTCATTCAAGGTCAGGCTAGATGGAGCTCTGAGCAACCTGACCTAGGCAGAGATGTCCCTGCTTGTGTAGGGAGGTTGGACCAGCTGACCTCTAGAGGTCCCTTCCAGCCTAAAACATTCTATGATTTTATGAAATGGAAGCTTTCATTAAAAGCCGCCTATCTAGTTCCTAAAATTCAAAGTGCCTCTACTTAACTCCGTGACCCACCACAGTCACTAATCTTTAATGAAAATGCTGTTAAACAGAATAAGAAATGAACACAGAAGTAGAAAGGTATCTCAGTCGCTCTTTGCTCCCATGGGGAGATACTGGGGAGTATCTTTCGCTCGCATTCAGGAGTGAATTGGAGCCTCTGACTGTAGACACAGGAATAGAAACAGAGTTCTGTCCAGAAAATTTCTATGTGGTTCTAGTTTTATGGTACTACACTAGAGAGAAGGGAAGTATTTTTTACTAAAGTTGAACAGCTCCTTCATCTCTTTTCATCTGATTCTCCACTTCTCAGTGGCCCATGCCCCAGCTTTTCCAGCTACCAAATACATAAACCACCTGTTTTCTACCTTCTCACAGGCTCAGGGAAGCATGATGTTCTCCACAGAACCCCAGCATCTGAGCACGCATTTCCTTGCTACCCTCCTTGTTTTGAAAACCTTCCATATACTTCACATGTAACAGCCTTCTTCCTGGGATTTCTCTTTTTGCCTGATCCTTTTATATCCTCCATTTATCAGGATATATAACACTCATTTCAAATTCAGTAATGTTCTGCATTGACATGGTATGTTATGTGAAGATACGCTATCTCTTTACAATCTTGCGCAGTTGATCAGGATCAGTAGGTGACCTATTTTAAGAAGTTAGGGTAAAGAAACTGAAGATGAGAATCTAAAGCCAAAAGCAAATATTACTGCCAAATGTAGAAGCAATGAGAATTCAGGCATGATTCATGGCACAGTGCCCTGACTGTCCAGTGTAAAGTGGTCACTCTACAGATTTTGGTACCCTACATACAAATTGGAATATTCTAACAAAAAAGACAGGTTTGAAAGATTTTTTTTTTTTTAAATAAAGCATTCCCTAAGCACTCTACCTAGCAGAGATTTGAAGTATATGCCTAGTGCTTAGCACAGGAGTAGTCCATCAATTCAAGGAGACTGTTCATATGCCCTAAGTTAGTCTGGAGTTGGTTTTAAGGCAGTATTTAAGTACTCCTTTATATATACTATAGCTTTACTATTCCTGATCACTGTATTTTATCTGCTTATTAACCCTATCAAATTTCAAATGTTTTGCTTTACTATTTCCCTGAAGACTTCAGCCATCCAGCAGTGGGCTTTCAGTGAAAATGCAGTGTGCTGTGGAACCAGCTTGGGTTCTCAGTTACTTACTGGAGTTTTGACTCCAGACCTCGCAGAGCCAGAGAACTTGGGCTGCAGTGATTTCCTAGCTATCTGATTTTTGCAGGGAGTGATCCACTCTGGAACTGGTTGAGGAAAAGACATCATTTTCATGTTTGGTGGGGTTTTTAAAAGGGGGATTTAAACAGAATAAAATCTGTTGACTTCCCAGCAAAAGAAAGTATAAACCAATAAAAAGCACTTTCAAAAAACAGTGTTTAGTCTTATCTAAAACTTCAAAACAGATGTGTTAATTAAATTGTACTCTCCTCATGTTACTTATTCTAAAAATAGAAAAGAACATAATGTCCAGGGTGACTGTAACGGGTCATGGGAAGACATTTCATTCGCAGTTGTATTTGGTTGAGAAATCCCAAAGCAGGAAGTTGTTCTTGTCTGTGTTGCTCTTTTACATGGAATTGTGACCTTTTGTAGTTCATTTGTGTCCCAAGCATTTGAAATATTTGCAAATGAGTCAAATGGTCCAAAGCCTTGCTGGTAGTTGTATTTGAATTTCCTGTTTTTCCTTTCCAAGCAGTAAAATTAGCAGCAGTTTGCCAGTGTGTGTTTCATTTCAAAGTGCCGAGAAGCTGCTGACGGTCTGCCAGTTATCCAGTTAAAACCAGAAAGAATAGCTAAGAACATCTTCCAGCTTTCAATTACCTTCTGCTGCAAATTTGCATTTAGAGCCACTGAATATGCAGGAAACAGAAAGATAGGTAACGCACTGCTTGATTAAGATTAAAATTGGACATTGACCAGTTTTCACACACAATAAAGTTACTTGATTCCTCTGTTTCAGATGAGAAAGACACTCCCAGTAGATAAAGCCTTAGGAAGGTGTGTTTCTCTTGGTTTCAGCAGAGCTACACCAGTTTATACTAGGTGAAGATCTAGCATTACACTTACAAACATATTCTTGAAAACCGTTTATCGTGGCATTCTGAAAGAGCGACTAGAGTAATAGCACTGAAACACAGTTACCAGTTTGTACTGTATAATTTTATAGCTAAGGAGATTGGATTTTATTTTATTCTGGTTTGTTGTTGAATTTAGCCAGGGTAGAATGTGACCTATCTGGTAAGTTATTTTCAGCTGTCTTGAAGACTGTAATTTTCCATGGCATAGTTTGCAGGTAGTTTGGATAATTGCTTGGTTTCCAAACCGTCAGAATCCATTACATCACTGCAGGTACTGATTCTGAATGGCATTGAAGAATCAATGCCCAATAACAAGCAAAGCAAAAGCATGCATTAAAAATAAAGAATTATTTCTACAAGAACTGGTACTGTGCTGCATACTCTTACGAGCAATTGCACAGATGCTAAAAGCATTATTGGAGTTTGAAGTTTTATAGTGGCAACAAATTTTAGGTCGATCCAGAAGAAGGACAGGCTTTAAATGGCTGAAATTATATGAAAATGTAGAGTAGCCTGAAATGTCTGGATCATTTGATCCAGAATTTATCTGAGCATAACTGAGTATCTGTGATGTCTCTGTCTGAACTATTGTGGATATGCACATGTGGTTTTCAGGGTCAAGGTTTTTTGCATGGTTTAGTCTACATCGTCTCCTCTGGCTTCCACTCAAATACACCTTCCTGATATTTCCCTCTTGACTCTGAAATTGTAAAATAAACTACCCTGGGGTCATTAGTTCCTCAATCCTGTCTGGATGCGAATGGATAAACAAGTAGCAGTAGATGGCATGCATTTTAGCAAGTAGCAACAAACTGAGATGGGAAGTATACAGCTCCAACTACACTCCTAACCAGACAGTTGTCAAAGATACTTGTACGCTGGAGAGTGCAGCAGGCTCTAGAGTTGGTTTTTCTTTTTTTTAAGTTTAGTCATATAAAATTCATTTAACATATGCTTTTCTCAGCATATCAAAGAAAAGCACCTGCTTGTGTGAATGTATCCATTACCTTTTAGTCACTTCTAGAAGCAGTCGGTTTCCTTTTCATGCTGTTAGTCAGTAAAGGTTAAATACAGCTTTCGGTAGAAAGGCTCCTACTGGCTCGAGTTTGAGGTGGTTGCTCCTGTCCTGGATGCAAAACTGTATTGCAGGGGTATCATCAAAAGAATCAGGATATCAGCTTCATTATTTTTAGTATGATTTCTTTCCATTTTCCTTGAGTCCTGCAGGAGAATGACAGCAAATCACTGCTTTAATGTATATGCCTACAAACATTGCAGGTGACCGTAACACTTTCTCATCTATCTGTGAACCCAAAGCTTGTTTCTAAGAGTGCCTATTGTTACATATTACAAAGGCTGATTTTACACCTGAATGGTAACAAGGTACAGGTTATCAATAAATTATTCATCTTTAGATTCCTTACTACAGGCTCAGTATTCCCATGCACTGAGCACCTGAGCAGGGGCACTCAACATCTAGAGGAGTGCTTGTGCCTAACAGTGTCAAAGAGGAGAACCACTGTGTGCTAAAGAGAGTAGTTACCTTAATTTGTGCTTTGGCTTTAAAAAGAAATTATATTGTCTTTTTCAGAAACAGTGTCATCTCTCCTGTCATAGATGTTATAGACTGGAAGACTTTTCAGTACTATCACTCTGTGCACCTTCATCGAGGTGTTTTTGATTGGAAACTAGATTTTCATTGGGAGCCAGTGCCAGAGCATGAAGAGAAGGTACGACAGTCTCCCATCAGCCCTATCAGGTAACGGTCCCTCAGCCAACATGCCTCTGCTCAGCTCAGCAGCGAAACTGTACAGTTTGAGTCACCGTCCAGCTAACGGAAGAGAGATACGGTTACTTGCATATGTTCAGTTAATGTTTTTAGAAGGGATAAGTTTTTGGTTTACACTGATTTTGTTTGGCCTTTAGTAATCATTCTAACTAAATTGCAGCCATCCTTTCAACATGACAAATATTTTCCACACATTGACACAACTAGTATACAGCCTGACCAGATGAGATGTGGAGGTTTGTAGGGAAAGCAAAAGATGGGTCATACAGAGTTAAAAGAGATGTCTTAATCATGATCTGTTTGTCTGTTGTTTTGGCTGTACGCGACTGTAACATTTCCCACTGTCCTGAGCCCTATTTGATAATTCAGCTCTTGGATCCCTTCCCTAAGCAAATGCTACAATTAGGTTCCAGATGTTCTTTCTTTTGGTTAGATCATTCATTCATTCAAGCTTATATGGAGTAGTGTTCAATCACTTTGTGCTGCTGTCTCTATGGAAATGATGGGAATTTCACCCTTCACACAATTCTCTATCTGAAACTCAAGGTGTTCTCTTCCAAACTGTTTTCTGCACAGGAGCCCTGTGGTAGCTGGCGCAGTGGTGGCCATGGATCGACATTACTTCCAAAATACTGGAGCTTATGATTCTGACATGACCCTGTGGGGAGCAGAAAATCTGGAGCTATCTATAAGGGTAAGAACTTTAACTAGAACATCAGGCTGTGGTAACTATTGGGCTTTTAAGGAACATGAATAAGAAAGCAAGAAGCAATTTATAAAAGCAGTTAAGTACAGAACGTCTTGGGATATGGAGACTATCACTGTCCTTGCAGAAACATATCCCCATGCCCCATGATCTGTCAGAACTATATAAGAACATTCACCCGCTGTGAGTTAGGAGCATTATGCCAGAGAGAAGGAAGTTTCACTGGCTGAGGACTGAGTCACTGGTTTTGGCACCTTCTGAGAGCTGCCTCTTCTTTTTTGGCATGTATCATGCACCAAAGGGAGAGTAGCTTTATTTCTTTGCCAACCTGTGGTTTTAATACTAAATTGTTTATATTAATTGTTTGCATTGATTTTTGCTGAACACAAAGAGTAACTTAACTGATACTAAAAAGCAAGGAAAAATGCAGACACAAAGGGTATAGAGTCTTTAATGTCCCAGACAAAAGAGTAAGTGCCCTCAAGTCTTTTCACTACACTGCACTGTTTGTGCACAGAAAAACAAAAAAGCATGTAAATAGCCATACCGGGTCAAATCAAAGGTCTGTCTCGCCCAGTGTTTTCATCTGTGTCTCTGTCTGTGGGGAACAGCGTGCGAAGAAGCACATAGAAATGCTCTTGCTGTTTCCAGCAATGTGCAGATTCCTGAGGCAGAGTGTATAGTAAAGGAGCTTCTCCTTTTCAGATAAAGGTAATATCTTCTTGTGCTTTCACCTGTGTTACAGACCTGGCTCTGTGGTGGCTCTGTAGAAATTATTCCATGCTCCCGAGTTGGGCATGTATATCGAAATCACTTTCCCAATGCTTTCTCCTATGAAGAGGCCATTGTGAGGAACAAAATCCGAATAGCAGAGACCTGGCTGGGCTCTTTTAAAGAGAACTTCTACAAGCACAACACGGTGGCTTTCTTAATCAGCAAGGTAAAGACACCTGTAGTGGTTTGTTTCTGAGGGAAAGAGTGTGTGTTGGGGTAGGTGAAGGGGGCGGAATAGGCGGGGGGGTGTCGGTGTGCAGTCAAACATTCAACATGCAATGGTGCTTGCGAGAGCCTTTTAAGAAACCTTCCAGTGGGAGAGCTGTCAGATCAGAAAGGAAAGAGAGAAACTTGTGCCTGGGAGTTGTTTGCTGGAGCTGTGAATGGGATGCTTTTAAGAACAACAAGATTCACTGAAAATGGTTAGGCGGAGCATGGGTAGGTGCTGTGCAAAATTTCCCATTCCGTTTTGCTCCTACATTTCAGTCCTGCATGCCTCTGTCGTGGCAGTGCTGGCTGTCATCTAAGAAAGCCAAGTCCAGCAGGAGCTGCATTGTAGTGGGGGGAGGAAAAAGGCTATATGTCAGCATGGCTTAGCACTTCTCTCCTGTCACCTAATCTGAACTCCTTACGCTCCACCAGTGGATCTGCGTCTCCAGTGAGCCTGCTATGATAATCCTAGAGTCTGAGGCTATCACGTTTCTTTTTTTAATTCTATTTTCACTTTTTTAAAAAGCTTCTCCCTCCTTGTCTGTGTTATAAGTTTGAGCTCCGCTGGCCAGAAGTACATCAGTTGACTCACGAGGGTTACGGCCATGTAACTGCAAGAAGGATGCTAGGCCACATCTTGTAACATGGCCAGTTAGGTCTTTAAATCATTTAATAATTTCCTGAAGGCCTTTCTAGTCAAGTCAGAAGCAATTTTCTGTACTGAAAACTGCAGCCATCAATGATACAGTTTACGAGCTGTAAGCACCATGACCTTCTGCCTGAGAGTTTATTCTAGCCAGAATACTTTAGTGCTTCTAAGTACGATGCTCCTTCAAATGATCAATTTTACGATCTGTATGCTCAGCATACCATAATGTGAAAGGCCCTTTTCTCTGTTGCTTTATTTCACAGCCAGTAGTTTCAGTATGTCAGTGCAGCGGGATGTTATTCAGAAGACACAAGCAGGCAGGGACATTATTGCCACTCAGCCGCAGATGGGCCCTGTGGGGATTTGTTGCAGAGAGGTTGGGTGTGTGGAGCCACCTCTTGGGCACTGCAAAAGCCTCTGAGAGCTTTGGCCACTGACATGGCCTGCTACAGAAAATAACCAGTCACCCCCATTTGGGTTACCTTATAAATCTTTCCAAATTTTATGATCCGAATCACACCCTGCACGGGATGCCTGTGGTGTGAGCGATAATGCAGATGAATAAGGTTCTTTCCAGCTCTCTACTATTTCAGCCACCATCTTCTTTTCTCCTTTTCTTGTGTGGCTTATTTAATTTACAATCCTTTCAGATTGGTTTACAGGGATAATGATTTTTTTTACATTACTTACGCAATTTATTTGGCATCAAATGCAGATTGTAACTAGTATGACAAAATGAGACTTAGTGCCATCGCCTTCTTCAGCCAAAGCAGAGGCTTACGAGAAACATCTCTTTTTAGGGGAAGCATTTTACTTCTGTTTCCCTTTTCCAAGAAAATGTCTTGGGGACAGCTTTGTGTGGTGCTGAATTGCTGAACTTTGTTGTTAGGCTTATTTAATCTAAGATTGATACTAACCTATGAGGTTCTCTTTAACATATTGCAACTGCTGAGCTTTGCCCATGCAGCTGGCAGGGGCTGGCAAACAGTGCCAAATGGCAGGACTGATCCCTGCGTTAGAAACTGGTGCGTCTCCCCTCATCTCCAAGGCCCTTCATGTGGCAGTGTTTTCCAGGCATGTTGCAAAGTCTTTTTTTGTTTTGTTTTTTTTTTATGGATGCAGAGAAGTAGCTGGTCTGAGGAAAAGTTATTTACAGACAATTCTTTGCTTACATTAACAATATTAATTTCTGACGTAGGAATCCAGACCACTTTCATGGAATCCAAAACTGCATTTTTAAAAAGTAGAAATGTGAAGGGAGAGATCTACTGCTGGCAAGAGAGAGGAGAGAGGCTTTTAACGGTGGTGAGGTATTTTTAGTATTTGGGCACTGAGAGATTTAGAAAGGTGTTTTGTGTGGTTTGAAATGGAAGGATTAGACGCTTACCTGCTTAGAGTTTTTCAGAATCCCAATAGCCATCTTCAGTGCTAACTACCCTCGACTATTCAGACTGTCACTCCTTTGCAGTGCAGGTGCCTGTAGCTGCACCAAGGGTTGAAGGCACTTGTCTTTTTCAGAACAGAGGTACCTGGAAGGGTGAGCATTGATATTGTGTATATATACTTCAAGAAAACACATAAATCATAGGAAAGGTTTTATGCCTTTATAGCTGCAAAACACATTCACTTACTAGATTTAATAACTGTCAGATAGTAATGTGATAGACTATATTTTGGGCTAAATTCTGTCATAACTTGCATGCTCTGATCATGGAGGGCTGACAGTAACTGGGCAATTTGGGCTGTTAAAGGCTGGGAAATTGAATTTTAATCAGCAGGGAAAATTCTGTACTGATTGACAATCTGATACAACCCCAGTGATTTCACTGCAACAAGTATCAAACTTGGCATTGACGTCTTAATTAAAAAGTTGACAGACTGACTTATCTTGCAGTATTATAATCACTTTTAGAGGAAATACTTCTTTTCACAGCGTATGCTACTTCTGAAACATTCACTTCCATCACAATACCAGACTAAATGCTGACTTAGCACAAAGTTGGAGGAAGGCTATAGCTGGTCCTCCTCCTTTAGTATCATAGAACTAATTAAGTTTGAAAAGACCTTTAAGATCATTGAGTCCAACCATTAACACTGCCAAGTCACCACTAAACCATGTCCCTAAACACCACATCTACACATCTTTTAAATACCTCCAGGGATGGTGACTCCACTGCTTCCATGGGCAGCCTGTTCCAGTTCTTGATAACCCTTTTGGTGAATAAATTTTTCCTGATATCCAACCTAAATCTCCCCTGGTGCAACTTAAGGCCATTTCCTTTTGTCCTATCGCTTCTTACTTGGGATAAGAAACAAACCCCCACTTCACTGCAACCTCCTTTCAGGTGGCTGTGGAGTGATCAGGTCTCCCCTCAGCCTCCTTTTTTCCAGGCTAAACAACCCCAGTGCCCTCAGCTGCTCCTAATAAGACTTGTGCTCTAGACCCTTTGTGTACTCATAAGAGATATATATCAATATTTATAATGTTCAGGATAGAAGAGGTGGTAGAAATAATTACTATATAGTCATTTTCAGTTCTAACATCATCTCTAACACAAATACACTAATGAACTTGTTGGCACTATGCTTTCTTCATAAAGGCAGAGAAGCCAGACTGCAGTGAACGCCTTCAGCTACAGAAGAGACTGGGCTGTAGAAATTTCCAGTGGTTTGTATCAAATGTGTACCCTGAACTCTCCCAACCTGAAGACACACCAAGATTCTCTGGCAAGGCAAGAAAAAACACACTATAAAGAGTTATGAGTTTGCATTGTTCAAAGACCCCAGTATCGTTTCCACGTCCTAAGTGCTCAGCAAGCATAGAGTAAGGGGCTGTTCCTGCTTTGAAACATTGCCTAAACACACAGTGCAACAAGGATGGGAGGAAAAAGAAAAGGACAGAGGAGACAAACGGCTGGTCCAAATGCTTCCATAAATTGAAAGCCAGCCAGAAGCTTGAACCCACATTGTCTGGCTCAGTTCAGTGTCACAGCTCAGAATATCCTAACCTTAGGTTCTTTACATGCCATTAGTAAAGGAAGAGCATTGTGTTGCCTCGTGAAGATGGTACCTGCAAGAGCAGCTGAGATACCTCTGTGCTGATCCATGTGCAGAAGAGAAAAAAATGTTTCTTCAGTCCTGCCCTTTCCCCAAGGACAGCAAAGTAGTAACATAGCATACCCCAAGTGGCAGCATAGCAGTTCCTTGGCTGGCTGTCTGCAGGAGGCAATACTCTCAGTGTTCTTCTTTTAAACACGTACATTAATAATCATCATTCACTGAAATATGAATTTATTCCAGGCAGGCTTACTGGAGGAGATTTTCACCCAACAAGGCAACAAGACCCACTAATTAAGTCACACTCTGCTATCTGTAGCCAGATTTTACTGTGCCCTTTTACTATTTTGTCTGTTCTTTATTATCAGAGTTTGCTTGAGAAGAGTGTTAAGAACTGAGTCGGGATCACAGGAATTGTCACGTGGTTTTTTTCTCTGGAATTTCTTGGATTTTTTTCTGACTACAGTGTGCAGTTGAAGTGCAATTTTCCAGTAGCATAAAAATTTTGACAGATTTCTTTTAACTGTCATAATAGTTAAAAACAGAAGTGGCTATCTGTAAGTTAAACAAAACTCACTGGGTAATACTGACCTGTGGTGAAACGCTGCCTTTTATATCAGTTCAGTTTGCAAAATCAATATGCAAGATCTAGTCTGAAAGAAAAAAAAATATTGCCTGAGTTATGAGCAAAACCATATGTATCACAAAGAGACACAATCACAAAAAGTTAGCTGAAGGAGATTTTGGTTTTATTCGATTGTGCGTTATTTCAAGTATAAACGTTTACTTACAGCTTTACAATACTGGCGTTGGCTTCTGTGCGGATTACAGACCTGGGAGAGCCGTTGCAGAAGACTCTGTCAAACTCTCCCCTTGCAGTGACAGCCTCACCCAGGTACTGTATACTTTAAACGTTTAGGCACTGTATCAGATCCAGGGTACCATCCAGAAGACAGTCACCCCAACATGTAAATGGGTAGGTTGACATTAGCAGAAATACTGCTGTATTCAAAATTAGACATGTGCTAAGGCAATGATGCCTGCTTCTGCAGCTGTCATTTGAAAAATGGCAATGTTCCATGTGTCTCTGAAGCCAGATACCCACACTTTGCTCAAGAAGACATCACTAAATGCTTATTAGTATATTTGTTGGTGTCTGGAGAACAGAAAGCCTGGGAGTAAAAAACTTATAATGATTCTGGAATGATTGAGATGGGTTTCCCCATTAGTGCCGAAAACTGATATTTAGTGCCTAAACTGCAGTCAAAGACAGGAGGGAAATAAATGTAGACTCTCAAGCTGGCAGTAGACTAGCAAGCTCATGCATTAAGAGAAGCCAAGTCACTACTACTCAACAGTTGATATTTCCTCCGAGTCCCAAGCAAGTTTTGCTGTTCACACTGAGCTCGCAGTGAGCTGCAGGCACATTTCAAACTGCAATGTGCAAGGTCACTGTCAGAAACATCCTTCTGTTCAAATATTTATTAAACTAGGACATTTTATTATAGGATGGGTTTACTTTATCCATAATTACAGTCCACAAAGCCTTTCCTTAGGTAAATAATTATGCTGGAATTAGCTAGCAGGAAAGATTGCTTTGCAAGGTCAAGGCTGTTGGGTCTCCGTCACTCGTGTTTGAGCTGCATCTCAACAAACACTTACAGGAAATTATTTTTGGAATTAGCATTTCAAAATGAATTGGGATGTCCTTCCATTGTTGTTCAAACAAACCCTCCCTTTTCCAGCACTTTGAATATCACAGCATGAAGGAAATCCGCCTTGGTTCTGCTCCACTGCTTTGCTTTGATGTCAGACATGGCAAGGTTACCCCTCAAAACTGTACAAAGGAGACAGACAACAGTCAGCAGCACTGGGATGTGCAGGAGGTCAGTGGTGACTGTGCGGTGAGGGGAAGGCAGCTGATAGTGCCTGTGGGGTCGCTGGGTGAGTGACTGGATTCACGTGTGGGGAAGGGATGGGGTGTGTGAAGGGCTTCTGTACCGTTTTCACTCAGGAAGTTTGGGATGCCCTTGGCACATTTACACTGTGTGAAATAAATTTCGTTTAAAAATACAAATCACAGGAATCCTACCTAAATTCATATGTTCTTGTTTTAACTGTTTGTCTTACTGGCCTTAGAGTCCTTAGAGGAATGGAATCAGAGGTTGTGAAAAAGAGCAGGGCAAATCCTTGCTCACTTCTTTTGGATGGAGAAAGGGTCTGGAAATCCAGAACCCTCCCAAATAAGAGCCCTTTGGGAAACATTAATATTTCTCTTACATTGTACAAGAAGAGCAAACTTTCTGTTAGAAGAATTTGGTATTATGCTGTAGACTTCTCCCAGCAGACGAGGAGTTCCTCTACAAGACTGAAAAACGTCACACTCTAGGATGGCCTGGGAAAACGGTGGTTACTGTAGCTGTAGGGATGCCTGCAGTCCACTGGTACAGTTCCTACTGTAATTTGGTTTGATTCCTAAGGGAAGCACTGGTCCTTTTGAAATTTTGTGGCCTATAGTACTGTAGTTGATGCTGGTGACAACCTGTATGCCTAGGAAACAAATAGTGGTGGAAAAGAGATCTCTTGAGTTCTGTACCTGCCACTCTTGTCAGCTTCAAAAGGAATTACAAATATTCACCATGCCCAAGGCTCAAAGCTAAACCTAGTCATTATGTTTAGAGCAATACTTAAAAAATTTTGAACCACCAGTCATTACCGGTAATCTGGTAAAGCTTCAGAAATATGGCCTAGCTTTTACTGGAAATGCCTCATTTTTAATTTGTTCTTTCTTTCCCTTCTTCTCTCATCTTGTAGAATGGATTGATTGTCCATGTCGTTTCTGGCAAATGCATAGAGGCCACAAAGAGTGAAGATGAGAAGGACTTGGTTTTAAGTGTATGTAACAGGAATGCAAACCAGGTGTGGCAATTTGAACATTCCCATGTGCTACGTGAAAGATGACTGACAGGTCTCCATGGAGATCAAGTGTCCAAAATTTAACACTGCTTCTGTTTGGAATTTAAGATACCTGTCCTTCATGGGCAGGAAAGATGTTTGTGTTTGCTGTAGCATGCAGGGAAGTTAGAAAGGTCTCTCCTTTGAAAGCCTGGCTCAAATAGTGGCTGCCAGTTCCTGGTTTATTCAGCTCTAGCTAAAATTTCTATTTGTTCTGTGAAGCAGGGAATGAAGATACTGGGAGCATCAACAGATTCTCAAATCTGCTATTGCAGAAGACCGTTAAGTTTGCTCTTTGAAGGAAACATGGAAAATTGGCTGCCAGACAGCTTGTCTTTAGCATGCTCTGTGACTTCTGAGGATACAGGGAAATAAAGGTTTTTGAAACTGTAAGAGGAAGCGAGCCAAACCAGGATAAGAGTTTAGCCCTGTTTTACAGTGCACTCAACTCATAAAACTAAGCAGGTTCTTTATTCATAAAAGTAGTGCATGTTTTCACATGTAATAGCTAAAATTTTGTTTTCCAACTGGCCTGAGCCAAATTTCTACCCTCTATGAGATTACACAGAGCATAAATTAGCACTTAATTACGCACTAAGTGCTCTAATTGACTTGGAATACCTTCTGGTTTTCCAATACCTTGGAATACTGTCCTCAGCATTTGATACACCCTTCTTTAAATCCTTCATCCAGAGTCTACTTTGGATGGGAGAAGGGGACTGAAACATTAGCTGCTTTTTTTTTGGTTTTAAGAACAAATCCTCAGGAAACTCTTGTGGAAAATGGAAGAAAATTGAACTAGATTAGGAAGGATGGTAACAACTTCCCTGTTTATTTTGAAATTGAAACTATCAGTGGCATCCATTTGTGCTTATAAAGCTATGGAATGAGCTTATTATTATTCCAGTGACGAAAGTGCTGGATGAAGACAGCACATGAAGAAAAATGTCATGTTTCAACAGTGGCTACCTAGGAAAGAAATACTGGTGCCTGCTTCCACTTGTTTGCAGCCTGAGTTAAGTCTTTCACCCTGTGAAAGTGAGTAAGTCTCTCATAATGTCAGTTTTAGCCAAGAAAGTCTTTTAGATTCTTGCTGTTGCTGATCTCCAAGCTGGTCCTCAAAAGAGAGTAGTCTACAAAATTTTCTAAACCAGCTACTTCTGCAGAGCTTTCATCCGGGCTGACCTGTCTTTCAAAGAACTGAATGAGAGTTGATATTAGGTTATGAGAATGTTCTCCTACAGTATACACTAACAAGGCAAACTTCTCCCAGTGTGTTGTTAAGGCACTTTCAATTTTGAAGTTAAAACCAATAATGCTGACGCCTTCCAAGAGCCTGCTAAGAGAGAAGAACAAAGATGTGGGAGTCTTCCCACATCAGCAAAACACCTGATTTATAGTATAAATCAGCCATAACAATGTATTTATAAAAGGGGAAGGGCATCGTTAATGAAATCATGAGATCTTTTCAAGAGACAAAATTGGTGGGGTTTTTTTGGTAAAATGTACAGCACATTGAACTTTAGAGACAGGAAGGCATAACAGAATACTCTGCTCAGAGCCTTCCAGTCAGCTGCTCTTGGTAAATCATAATAAATTGGTTTCAAGCATATAAAACTAGTTACAAGAGAGGACAAAACCAGCAATCTGTGTTGTCTTGTCCAAAACATTTCCCAGTGGGGTCTCTGTATGCCTTGAGTACTACAGATTCCACACCATATTCAGGCATCACTCCAATCACCCTAATTACCACTTACCCTTTCTCCGATAGCATCAGAATCTAATACCATTTGCTGCTGTGCCATTTAAAAATTTCCTGTGACATTCTTGAAAATGCTCAGACTCTTCCAGAATGGCAAGTGATCCCTTATCACTGCCCAAATCTAGGGTGAGAAAAAAGAATTTTAAAAATTTCATAAAAGCTGAGTGAAATACTGTTTTACTTACATGTGATTCCTTTAAGTTATAAGTATGCCAGATTTTTAAATTATGTATTATTTATTGTATGTTGGACTCTACACTGGGAATATAATTCCTTCAGCATTTAGCATTAAAAAGTGCATACAAGTATGATAATTGATCACAAGTGGACTTTGCCACAAAGAAGAATTAAAATATTTCTTATTTAGAGAGGAAATGTTTGGAATTCAATTTAAGAGATGTGAACCTCCTCATCTTACACTGCTTTTTAACATAATGATAAAAAACTAGAAAATAAAGTTTGCTGTAGATATATGTACAATAGAAAACGATGTTACATAATACCTCTTCCAACAATAAAATGAAAATATATGGTTTGGTACCATTTAAAAAAATAATTGTTACTATACTTGTTTGTCTTAGTAACAATGTAAATGTGTGTTTAGTTTCCAAGGGACTACACCATGGAGCACACTTCCCTCTAATACAAACACAAATTATTGCACTAAAAAAAAGGAAAACATCTATCCACTGTTTTTCCTAGTTTCCTTCTGCATGTCTTTTAAATGGATTGGTTGGTTGTACCAATGCTGTTTCCCCACTGTGGTCATTTACATTTTGCACCTGTGGTTAGATCCATCAACTAGATCCTTCTCATGTAGGTTGTACAGAGGTCTCAACAAAGTGTCTCTGCTAAGGGTGCTAGTGTGTTTTCATCATTCTTGCCCATCTTTCAGAAAGCACGAGCAGATAGCGATGCTTTGAGCATCACAAAACAGAATTACTTTTAGCTTTGTATTTAGACAGGGACAACGTTTCAGGTTCCTCTAATGCCCATTGACAGGGGAGAAACTAAGAACGAAATGTTTCAGGCAAGAATTGAGTAACAGTTTTAACTTTGAAGGCCTCCAAAGCACAGCCTTGGGCAAGAGCAAAGATATTCCAGCATAACATGAATCAACATCTTACAGTCTAACCCCACCTATTTCTTTGAATTTGGCAACCCAGGCATAATGAACGCTTTGGGCCAAACCCACCCATAAAGCTGAGCTAAAAAGGTCATATTCAAGAACAGGTCACCTTTCAGTTGACAGCACTTACTGAATAGCCTGGTTTATTCCCTTCCAGCTAACTAGAAACGGAAGAACATAAAGGCTTGAAGTATTGCTCAACTTACTTTTAAACCTAGACCCAGTTGATCTTAGCTGTAGTTTGGGGGTTGTTCTGTTAGGTGAGGTGCCATCACTGATGCAGAGAAGCAGAACGGCAGCATTTTTATCCATGTGTTGACAAAGTTTGAACAGTGGAAGGTTAAAGCAACCTTTATGCTAAATCCTGAAGCACAGAAGTGTTTGGGGCATCTCTCAGTCCACATATAAGTGCCTCCAGGTCCTCCCTTAGAGACATGGATTGAGCTGTAATACACTCTGCTTACTAAAATGCAGCAGGGTCCATTACAGGTTGTCCCAGGAAGGAATGGGGCTATGCTGAGGTGACCAAGATAAGCACAGTAACAGCCTAGATCTTCATGACAACTGGAAGGTGACATGCGAGTAACAGCTTTCAGATTCTGCCTTTGTATCTCATCTCCAGCAGTTTGATTCAAATTGCAAACATACTGGAAGAGAGTGAAAAAGGAGTGGCTTGCAAATACTAGTGACTTCTTGGCTTGTGTTTTTAAGCTATGCAAACTCCACATTTCTGCCCCAAATAAAGTATATCAGTACACACAGTGAAATGTTGTATTCTTGCTCATCTTCGCTGTGATATGATTGGATAATGCCTCTTTTTCCTCATGCTGCAGAATAGCTGTTTTGGCAAGAACCCTGTCAGAAAGCCTCCAGTAGCAATACCTTCAATTTAGCTGTTGCCTAACGATCTTGCAGCAACGTACAGGTGTTCTGCTAGTTCTCTCCTTCAAACAATCCTGCTGACTATGCCAATTTTGTGCTGCTAGCTCTCTCCTTCCGCAGGCCAACACCAAACTCAGCAACATCCCTTCAGCATACCTCCATCTTTTTCATCCACCACTGGAGCCAAGAGAGAGTGCACCACCAAGAGAGAGGTCAGCAAACTGCCTCCAACAGGAGGTTCCTCAGACTGGCCCAACAGGAACTGTCTTCTTACTGATCAGTTCCTGGTTGATGCAGTTCTGGCCTCAGCCACCACCTCAGCCATGACCACCTGGGGCAAGGCAGGGCCTCACACAGGTGGGCCAGGTTCTGCCTCTGGGGCCTGGAGCTACTTGGGGAACAAAACATTCTGCTAGATTGTGACTCATCCACAGGTCAACTCCAACTCTGGGCCCACAACCCAGGCCCCAGCACTTCAATCGGTCCCCTGACCTATGGGTGAATCACAGCCTTCACATCCCATCACTGTCCCCAACTCCCTTGTAGTTATAGTACCTTCCATTGCCACATCTTTACACAAGCACTTTTCATAACTACCATCTGGACAATCTTCTTCACTCAAGCATCTTCATACATCACCAATTGCCCTACCATCATCCAGACAACTTCTTTTGGCAATTCCTCTGCTTTTATCATCACGTTTTCATAACAGACTTGAACAATCTTCTACAAAGGAGTGTTCTGCGCTCTTGATTCTTTTCAACAGCAAGTCAGCTCCTGCATGTGAACACCAAGGTATTTGGAGCCCCAGAACTCAGCTTCAAGAAGTTTCTCCAGTTTGCTAAATACTGCTGCTCCTCTCCCAGGGTCACGTCAGAGGAAAGAAGAGGCAAAAGGTAACAAGTCTCAAAGCACTTCATCAGTAAGCAAAATCCAATTCCTATCTCAAAAATTCCAGGACTGCAGACAGCTTAAAAGACATACAGATGGTTTGCAGGCCAAGTTACACCAGAACTTCACACTCTGTTCCATCATTATGCAAACACTTCACATTCTGTCCTCACAATCTTCTTCGCACAAGCACTTTTCACAACTACCAATTGCCCTACCATTATCCAGACCCAGGCTTTGGAGAACTACCATCATCCAGACCAGGATCCAGAGAATTTTTTCAGGCAATTCCCCACAGAAGTGCTTTTTTTCATAACATTTTCATGACATTTTTATAACAATCTTGAACAATCTTCTTTTCACAAGTGCTTCACATTCTGTTCTCACAACCTTGGTGGCAACACACAGGATCTCCTTGAGGGGATTTCCGATCTGGCTTCCTACTTTGATCCTGCCCATGGTGCCAGTTTTGTGCTGCTAACTCTCCAGTTACACAGGCCAATGCCAAACTCAGCAACATCCCCTCAGAAGCATCACATCCCTTTGCTCTTCTCTGTCTCAAATCTTCCATGTTTCTTGTAGGAAACTGGTGCAGCAGCAGCCACCTCTGCCACAAGAGCCAAGGGGGGAGGGACACACCACCAAGAGAGAGCTCAGCAAGCTACAACCAGACCCAACAAGAAACTACTCACCAACTGATCATCTCCTGGTTGATATAGTCCTGGCCCTGCCCACACCCCAGCCTGGCCCACCTGTATGTGGCCCCACCTTACCCCAGGTGGTCCTGGTTGGGGTGTGGGCCAAAGCAGGTTTACCAAAAGCAGGTTACACAGGATCACTTCCAGGTGGGTTTGAAAGTCTCCAGAGAAGGAGACTCCACAACCTCCCTGGGCAGCCTGTTCCAGTGCTCCATCACCCTCAAAGAAGTTTTGCCTTATGTTCAGATGGACCTTCTTGTGTCCTAGTGTGTGCCTGTTGCCCTTTGTCCTATCACTGGACACCACTGAAAGATACTGGCCCCATCCTCTTGATATCCACCCTTTAGATATTCATAATCATTGATCAGATCCCCTCTCAATCTTCTCTTCTTCAGGTTAAACAGCCCCAGATCTCTCAGCCTTTCCTCATAAGACAGATGTTCCAGTTCCCTTACCATCTTTGTAGCCTCTGCTGGACTCTCTCCAGTAGTTCCCTATCTCTCTAGAACTAGGGAACCCAGAACTGGACACAGTACACGTGGCCTCACTAGAGCAGAGCAGAGAGAAAAGAGAACTTCCCTCGACCTGCTGGTCCTGCTCTTCTTAATGCACCCCAGGATACCATCAGCCTTCTTGGCCACAAGAGCACGTTGCTGGCTCATGGTTAACTTGTCCACCAGAACTCCCATGTCCTTCTCTGCAGACCTGCTTTCCAGAAGGTCAACCCCTAACCTGTACTGGTGCCTAGGGTTATTCCTCCCTAGGTGCAGGACCCTACAGTTGCCTTTGCTGAGCTTCATTAGGTTCCCCTCCACCCAGTTCTCCAGCCCATCCAGATCTCGCTGAATGGCAGCACAGCTTTCTGGTGTGTCAGCCACTTCTCCCCATTTTGTATCATCAGCAAACTTGCGGAGAGTACACTCTGCCCCTTCATTCAGGGCACTGACGAAGATGTTGAACATATTCTGTCAGTCAGTCTTTATACTTATGGTTTGGGATTACTGAACAAACCAAAAGTGGTCAAAAGCTGTAGCCAAACTGAAATGTTTACCATGAAGCAGCCCTATAGAGCAGGCAGCTCATTGCATTCATGTCATCTTTTGCTTGCCCTTTCACTAGCACACGCACGCTGGTTTGTCCACTTAGAAATCAAAAGCCAAGCAGTGAACAGAGAGAGAGTTTCATAATCAGAGTATTTCAAGCGGGCAGATCCATAAAACTCACCAGTTAAAAATAATCACATAATTAAAATTATACTGCAAGTAAAATTCTCATTGGCCACCTTGTTGATCTAAAACACTGGCTTTTTGTCTTTGTATCTAATTATGTATCTGTCATACCCATTGAAAACTCATCATCGGTGATGCCAGGAGCTGCTTTAGCTTACAAATCAGTCAACAAATCATGCAGCCTGGACAACTGCTTAGGCTGACTGAGCTGATAGGTCACCAGCTGCTGTAGCAAGCCCTCAGACGATGGCAAGAGCCGCTTCTTTGGGGCTGTTTGCCATCAAGTGAAGGAAACATTAATTTTCTAGTGTAACAAACCATGGTCAGTCTGTGATGTCTGCATTCATACACACATGTACAACCTCAGGAGCGGAGCCTGACGCTGATGCTAAGGAAATAACTTTTAGTTTTACATAAACAATGAGTGGTTTCAGCTCCAGTTCCTGCTGGGGGAACAACCTCATGCGTGCAGCCTGTGACAGCGTTCTTTAAGATTCCCTAGTGCCAAGAACAACTCTTAAATCAGTGATGAGAGGGAAGGGTGAAACAAAATAGGTTCTGACAATTAAAAGTGACTTCATAAGCAAAATAAGAGACCAAAATAAGCAAAATATGTAAGACCATAATTTGCTAATTACAAGAAAATGTTCATCTTTTCTGAAAAATACAGTATTTCCTACATTTTAATTCAACATTAGACATTGTAACATGATGCTCAGCCTTGGCAGAAGTGATAATTCCATTTTGCAGAATTTCCAAGGTCTCTGAGTTTGGCTTGGTTTCAGTGTGGAACAAGACCAAGTGTTTCCTTTACTCTCTAAAACAGAGCTGGAATGCTCACCAGAAGCATGATGAGAGTGGTCCTCAGGCCAAGATGCCCATGGCAAGGTGGTGGGCTTTGCTTCCTTGTCACCCCATCATAAGAAAGAACATTTTCCTCAGGGGTGTCTTGCTTTCAACAAGCTAGCAAATTTTGATTAAAAATTATTGTGCTGGAATTTTCTTTGCCAGCTCTAGTGAACATATTTATAGCAGTTACATGCTAGCAAAGACTGCAGACTCCGAAGAATCAGGAAAATCAATATTCAATTTTTAACAAAGGGAAAGAATAGAAAAAGTGGCAAATGGGAAAAGCTGAATTTAATTTCAATTCCCAATTATGTCCATCCATTTCTTTTCACAGCCCCGGACCACTGTAGAACAACCTGACAGGGCTACAACACTAACAGCAGCCTCAGGTGGTGGTTGCAAGTGCTGGTTCCTAATGGCATGCCTGGCAGGGAAAGCTTTTCTCTACATTTTCATGAATTTGGGCCATTTGCTCTCTCTTTGCTCTCCTTGGCACCTGGGGTGATTCTCATCTCTCCCCACCTGCAAAAGCAAGCTCAGGAGGGGAAATGATGGAGGAGGAGGCTGGGGGTTGAGGACCAAGAACCAAGTCCTTGAAGCTGTTTCTGCTGATGGTAGCTGCTGTCAGCCAGCCCACTCGGGGTTTTGGTGGCCTGACACTCAGGTCTACCTTGTGGGAATGCTCTAGTGTCAAATACATGGGTACTTCGTGCCTTCTTTCCTTATTTCTAGGACCTCTAGTGGCAGAAAAAAAAAGGCATTTGTAGAGCAATCACTTTGGAAAGCCCTTACCATGAAAGCAAGTCATGAACTAGCAGTACAGCCATGAACTCCAGAAAGTAAGGAATGAGTGTCAAAATGCCGTTTCTTTAATTAACATTCTGGATTTTCTCCAGGACGAGTTAGCTCATCTTTTTCCTTCTTACACAGGACGCTGCTAAAGGATAAACAGAAATGGAGCTCTAAGTTTGTGGAGGGAAATATACTTTCATGCTAACCAAGGCAAATTATGATACATGGATTTTGAAAAAAGCTATCCTTTCTCCCCTCTGGCACCCCAAAAAACATCCTACTATTCTTCTGAGCTCAAGTTGTCCAAATCCAGGGCTTCCACTGCATAGCTTAATGAAAGACTAAAGCCTGCCAGGAAAATATCCAAGATATAAAATACATTTATAGCTCCTGCTGATTGATATTTTATGCCTGTCAGTAATCTTTTTAGCAAACAGCTATCCTCAGTTGTTGATATTTCATTATGGGTTTTCAAGGTGACTCTGTAGATGACGGGTTTAACCCCTAATGTTCTGTTTCTCAGTAGGAATACTCTTGGCATGTTGAACACTGGAGATGTACAGCAGGCCACAAAACTCCATTCCTCCAGATAACCCTCTTTTTGATCCTTGACAACACAAATCAGTTGGGTTTTGCCTGCAGCCCTTAGCCGGATCATTCCAGCTGTGCTGGTGCCAATAAAACCCCCCACCCTGTGTGCATCTAATTCTGCCAGGCCCCCCTCTGAACTCAGGAGATTATTATTAAGCTGCAAAAAGGGCAAGAGCAATTTATACTAGGTATCATCAGTGCAATTATATTATTTAAAATGCCTAAAACACATTTGCAAAAAAAATAGTAGAATGAATAAAACCCCAAGATGTGGACAAAGTATATATCCAGCAAGAACATAGCAGAGCCATATCCTTTTTTCTTAGTTTTGGCAGTAGAAAGGCAACCCTAATGGACACCACAGGAGAGCAAGTAACAGTGGAAGTCGGAGGACAGAGAAGGTTATTTCTCAAACTGTGAGAATGTGCAGGTGGTCATTTTTTTTCGACTGAGACCAAGATTTCTCTTTTTCTGGCTGGACATGTCAGAAATATGCACAAATCTATACTTGAGGTTTTCTCCCTGTCCTACTTGAGAGGCTCATCTCGCTTAGATTTCTTCTTGCTTTCTGCTGGACTTGCTATAATGAAAACAATGATGGAATTTCCACTAGCAAAGTAAGTATATTGTGAACTATGGGCAGTCTTGGAATTGTCATTTCTTGGCAGTCATAAGCAATGAATTACAATATGCTACATCTGGGGGAAAATACCGGAAAGATTCTGCATGGTAAAGATCTGGATAGTGCAAGAATGAGCAAAAGTAAACAGTTTTTCACACTGATAAAACACACTTGACAGGTTTAAAATATGACAGTCAACATAGTAAGAAAGTAGAAAATTAAAACAGAGTAGTTTCATGTTTTCTGAAAAGGATGTTTCTTAACAGTAATTTTGCCTCCAGGCACGGATGTAGCTTTTCAAATCTCACTGAGGCACCTTGCTCCTCCACTGGTGTGGCACAACTGGTCACGAGCACCAAGAGTGTGTGCAACAGAGCGGGGATGCCTTCGGGTGCGTCTGATGGTGGGGCTGACAGCCTGACCTTATGAAGCAAGTTAAGGTGATTGAGGCTGATTCTAATCGGATACCTGACATCTGGAGCCTATTGTAATACAGATTGTGTAGCTGATGAACAAAATAAGTGAGCAGAAAGAATCCAGCAGTAATGTAAAAAAAAAAACAGAGAGCAATCAGACTCATTACTCGCTGATTAAGGTCCCCTGAAAAATTGTTTGGGGGGAATGAAAACTACTCACAGATTGATGTCAAGTGCCAGCCTGTACAGAGGGATTATTCAGGGTGTGAAATACTGTAATATTTTATATTAGCTTCTTCAGAATGAAATTATTCATTTCATAAATGCTGAAATGTTTCAGTTAACACTTTTGGACCAAAAAGATTTTTATGCATTTAAAATTGCATCACCTCTCTCCTCCCGTTTTCCAGTTCAGCAAGAGATAAATAAAAAGCAAAATGGGAGCAAGAGCTGATCAAGAGCAGTCACAGAATGTGCCCTGTGCACTTCAAAGACAGCAGTGGTCAGGACGGCATCATGCTGTTAGAAGTCAGGGTTTTGTCTGTGGTTCTGCATCACCCTGAGCCATAAGAGCCTCAGACATGAATGACACCGAAATGCACTTGCCCAGTCTGATCTTGCAGCTGATGCAGTAAAGCAGCAATCAGACCGTCTGAAATATTTATGAGAGTCATGAAGGGCAGAAACCCCAGAAATGTATTATTTACTGTACATTTCCTTTATTCTCTGTGCATGGATAATTAATTTAAATTCTGCCTTTTGTTGGGCAAAGTGGATCTGAAGTAGCACCTCTGAAGCAGCCTGCGTTACTCCGGTTTTACCTGGCTGTGCTGGATGGCAGGATCTCCCTTGGAGCATGTTCTATTAGCCGTGTCTCACAGGGCACTCTGTGCCTCGGGCTCAGAGTATCCCCGGCCAGTTTAATCTTCATGAGCTGCCCTCACAAGGCAACCTGCAACTGTGTTTACAGATCTAGCACAATAATTTCTTATTCCTTGGGTTGATTAACCTGTCAGAAATGAACCTGTTTCTTCAGACCTCTATTTTTGCAGGTGTTTCTGGTATAAACGCCTGCACCATACAAAAATGAACTAGACAAAATGTGCAGACGCTTTATTTGGCATGGAAAGAAACCAAGGATACGGCCCTGCTATGGTCGCAAAAATAAAGAGGAGTGTGGGGAACTTGGCCATCCTCAATGGAAACTCGACATTTGGGTGGCCCTGCTTCAGTCTGTGTGGGGCTGGCAGTCACTGTCTCTGAATGAAGAGGCTGGCCTAACCTGGATCGCTATCAAATCCTCCCTCTGTGAGACTGTGCCTTTGGCAGAGGTACTAACAGAAATTCTCTGGCTGAGAAAGTGCAATCAAATCCTGTTAGGCATAATATCTTGAGAAGGGGGGGCTATTAGTTTAAAACACTGAGAAAGTTTGACTGCAGTTGTTTGACGTTTTCTCCAGTTGCTGATTTATTTGAATTCTCCTTCAGTTATGAAAATCCAAGACTCGGAAAAACTATCAAGGAAAAAAAGAAAGGATTTTCAAGGATCAGAGTGTTTTGTAGGGACCAGATTAAATTCTTCCAGTGCGTATCTTCTGTACATCATGCCTCACTTGCTGTATGCACAGGGGATAGCCGTGCAGCTCTAACTGCTAGGTTATCTGCTAGGTTTACAGAACAAGAAACACATTCTGAGATTAGTGTCTGAACACATAGCTGGGATGGGGAGAAAATCCTTCTCTCATAAGCAGGAGGAGGTGGGCCCTGTATCAGCGTGTCCACTGCCGCTCTGCTCCCAAATACAGAGAAAATCCACATAGGAAAGGCTTCATGATCAGCCCTCTCCCACTCACCCTTGCTTCCACAGCAAAACCACATCTCTAGATTGCTAAGCAGCTTGCAGTGGAAGTGTAGGGGCCACAGAAACACATTTTGATGCCCAAGGCAGGAGGGCAGTTGGTGTGCCGTCACCTGCTCTCCCCCGGGCCTTATGTCAAGGGCTATGAGGAATACAGTCTTTGTTCCAGTTCAAAGCAGTGCCTGGACTTCATGAACCATCCCTGGCAGAGAGCATGTTGTGCTGCTTGCCATGTCCTTGTCACAGGCCTACAATGAGGGGTCGCATTCGCCCGTCAGTGTCCCACTGTGCACTGTCCCAGGGTTTGGGAATTTTGCTGTCTGTCTCAACAAGAAACAGATTAAGTTCTCAACTCCACAGCTTTCACTTGCTCAAGGAAAGCTCATGGGCTCTGACCCCAGGCTGTTTGCAAAGCCTGTCAAAAACCATTTGTGTACAGAGATCACAGCAGCGAATATCACAGTTAAGGCTAAAAGGCAATTCTATGCCAAGCTCATTCTAGGTCACTAACTTCCTAAGGGTATTCTTCCAAGAGATAGCTTTATCTTGAGAAGTTCTGCAAGATGAGAGAGACTGTGAGTTACAATTAACCCCTTCTTCAAAAGGAAAGGCAAGATTTCTTTACTCTATCACATTCATCATTCATGATTC
>JAVSBS010007568.1:0-22490 GCA_033124195.1 Coracias cyanogaster
CTGAAAAGGTCAGCAGCATAGAAAAACACATCGTCTAATGTCACTGGATATGTCTGTTCAGTTCCTTGCCCAATTCACCTCCAAAGAAGGGGTTCTTTTAGTGTATAAGACAAAAGTCACACCGTGTAGGTAGAAATAATCCCTTAAGATCTTGAAATCAAAGTAATGATAGATGCTGCACAGATGGTTACCGTATTGACTACTAATGATTTTTTCCATGGGGCGCTGCTGCTCTCTCAAGTCACTTTGGCAAGACGTGCTTCGGCAGAACATACTCATGAGCATCAGTTCATGCACTGCTCTTTGAGGAGCCCAGCAATGTATCCATTTCTGCTAGGACTGTTCACTTTGCTGAAGTGGATTTTATTTTGAGGGATGGGATGTTCTCACCGCAAAAGGGCAAAAAAATTTATAAACACATTTCCCATATAGAGCACTACTGAAAATAATACACAAGCTAAACTCAAATGGGAGTTTTCCTACTGAAACACTTTCAGATTTTTTTCTCTGATCTCAGCCAAGCAAGCAAAGCTCTGCAAACACACCAAGAAACATCACCCACTCAAAGAAGCAGCGGGAAGAGGGGCTGCAGGCATCTGGAGCTGCCTCTGGAAGCAAAAAGCTCCAGTCACATGCCTGCCTTTTGCTGAGAACTCTCCCTGTGCCAGAGCGAGCAGCAGCAAGGACTGACGGTGCCGTGACGTACTTCTCTGCAAAGTTACACACCGAAACCCACAGCAGGTCAAACACCTTTTCCAGTCCCAACCTCCCCATCTCAAGATCTGAAGGACAAGTGGCATAATTGTCTCTTCAAACTGTTCCCATAACCCAAGAGAAAATTTCTGCTTCTACTTTAAACTCTCATGCTAATTACCCAATGTTTTTTTCTTTAGGGGAAGAAAAGCAATTGTGCAAGGTGTGTATTTTCTCCTAAAGAAATACAGTTTGAAATAAGAGGGGTGTGGAAAAAAACACAGTTCAGAGGGTGATCAAAGCATTGCCAACCCCCCTGATAACACTAAACCAGCTTTTCCATCCTCCATCCCAAGCCAGTTCAGAATCAGGGCCCTGCAGAGCTCAACCCATCCAATTTTGGGTGCTTGTCTCCTCACACTGCCCTGCTCAGAGGTCCTGCACAGGATGTTCTGCAGGCTCAGTGTCCTGCTCAGCCTCCCAGCAACCCCCTTGGCAAGAAAAGCACTTGTAGGAGTTTACAAAACATAGGTATGATTGCTTTTCCATTAGCAACATTTCATAAAACAAACATTCAAAGTTTTGGAAACAGTGGGGATAACCAGAATCATACAAATTTACAACCCACAGGTAGTCATAACAAAACACTGAAGAGGGTACTTGAAGCGCTGGGGTTTGTTTGGGTCTTTTTTCATGTGGTGAGTTTTTCTGTTTGGTTCTCAGATGAGGGTAGCCTACTGGCTAGCATTTTTACACAGAAGAAATTATTTAACAAAACCAGCCACCAACCAGGCTTAGTTTGTGCTGAGCATCCCTGAGGAGGAGGTCCTGGGACTGGACACCCTTTAAGGATAGCACCTGCTCTCAGAGGACATTCAGGGTCTGGGGCATTAAACATGCAAGGGATCCATCACTTCATTTCAACCACACAAAGTCATCTTATGGATAAA
The DNA here is from genome assembly GCA_033124195.1 of Coracias cyanogaster. NCBI lineage: Eukaryota > Metazoa > Chordata > Aves > Coraciiformes > Coraciidae > Coracias > Coracias cyanogaster. Next base: position 1,644 of record JAVSBS010007568.1, read on the forward strand.
ATGTCACCTCAAAAAAAAAATTTATAACCTAAATATCCTCCACACTCTTAGAAAGCGGTAACCACCAGCATGACTGGCTGCTGTGGGTTTGGATGGTTGTTTTTAACTAACATAATGCACTCAAGATGAAGCTTAAAGTTACTGCCCAAACCTGTGCCAAGATAAGCTTTTGAACACACCTACCAACAATTCAACCAGGCAAAGCAGAAACTGATCTTCCTCTCTGCTCTAGGATGGAGGAGGAGGTCAAGAGCTGGTCATCTCCTGGCATCTGATGTGGCTTGCAGGTTTGTTTTCTCGAGCAGAATTGATATGAGCAAGGCAAACCTCTACCAGCCTAAGGTGAAAAGCTGCAGGGGGTCAAGTGTCTGAACCACACCAGGAACGAGAAGCTCCAGCTTCAAGGAGCAGAGCAGTCACTGAGATCAGAGAGCGAGGAACAGCAGCAAGAACAGCACCACGGGGGGATGCACTTAGGATCTGCCTTCACAAGCTGGTCAGCCAGGACTGCTTCAGCCACCATCATGTTTCTTCACCATAAAACCAGTGTAAGGAAAACCTGCAGGAGGTGCAAGAAAACTGAGGACCATTTGGAAGCATGAAAACAGCATGCTGGATGGCGCAGCTAAAATTTATTTTAGAAGTGTCAAGTAAATATATTGTTCAGTGTATAATAAGTACTGTAAGTTACACCAGAACGTGAGACCCTACGGACCCAGCCTGCAAGCTTCCAGAGCCTTGGTCAATTGACCTTGGTCAATACCTCCTCCCATCTTGGGGCAGATCTTTCTCTCCCCTACTCTTATCGTTCATTAATGAAGCTTCAAGCGTGGTAAGTGTCTCATACTTCTGATATACCACCCATGTGAAATGCCAGAAACCAGAAGGTGAATAATCAAGATAAAATAGTTTCGAATATCGAACTAACCTAAAAATGTAATTACAGCAGCAGCACCAGCCTTGTTCTCCTGATCACACAGCACCGAGACACCCTCCGTGCCACCCTAGTATGAGAGTTCAAGCTGAAGCATCTCTGGGGGAGCTGAAATCCCTTCAGCTACCTTATATTGAAAGGTTTCCACTGAAAAGCGATGGATTCAGGTTTTCTTCCGTAGAGAAGACAGTCTTGGTTCCAGTGTTATGAGATTTTTCAAAGGCATAAGTGATAGGTATCTGGAATTAATTTTCTACAATCTAAATCCTCCTATCACTTAAAATATAAATCCATTTAATCTGACTTGAGGAGAACCTCTCTCCCCAAAGCAGTGATCCTTCCAAGGACCATCAGTCCCTCACTCTCTCCTGTACAGTACCAAGCACAGGCACATCTCTGCTGGCTTCCCAGCACAGGTAAGGACAGGTCTAGGGACAGAGCTCTCCCTGTGCTTTTATTCTTCTGATCTCTCCCTCAGCAGCATCCAGATCCAAAATATGGTCTAAAATAGAATTTAATTTATTTCCTTCTGGACAGTAATGGAACAAATGGGCCCACAGAGATCAGTTTAGCCTTCTATTACTGCACACGTATTAAACATTAAAACAGCTATACTCTTCCTGCTGGTGGAGTATTAAAAATGCACAGAACATTCCAATTTGAATTCCATACTTATCCATAACGCTCTCAGAGGTTTTTATTTTTTCCAGATGTTACCGTGTCACTTGTTGCTGAAAAAAACACGGACAAACCCCCCTCTCCCCCCGCAAATTACAAGGCAGGTGTGAGCAGGGTGAATTCTCTATCTTCTCCGTCCAGCTCATCAGATGTCACATCACCAGGGAGCTAACTGTTGATGCCACTTCTATGGGTCCTTTCTTTCTCCATGAAAACCAGAAGGTATTTGCTGTACCCTTAGGAGAGAGGACAGTGCCCCACGCACACTCTGCATATGAAGCCCCATTTTGCTGGTGAAGGATGATGTTGAGGGAGAGAAGGGAGATTAAAACACTCAGACAGGAAACTGAAGCAAGGGAAGGGCTGAAAACCTGCCTCTTTCCCAGTCTTTGGTCCACACAGCAGCCACCAACAAGCTGTCATCAGGGAAGAGCTGATGGCCCAGCTGGTCTATGGGATGAAGAGGGCAGGGATGAAGGCTCCGTGCTTCAAACAGAATCCTCACCATCCTCCTGTAATTTACCCACCCTTTGCCTACTGTTTCTGGGGAGGAACAGAGCTGGTGCCCAGTTTGCCAAGCCTGCAGACCATCTCCACGCCAAGGACAGGGCTGCTGCCAGCACACAGTTCAGGATGAAGGCTCTGTGCTAACACTACAAGGGCGCAGAGGAAGAATGGGAGCGCGTCTGGCAGAGGCCATGCTGCCAGGGGGGTCAGACAGCACCGAAGGACACGGAGCAGAATTTGGAGGTGAAGGGAAAGCAGCTCCAAAACAAAATACCTTTTCTATTTAAGGCAACAGAAGTACCAGCCACGGGCTGTTTACAGCTTGTTCGTTTGTACTGTTTTAATTCCAGCATGTTCTAACCTCAGATGCTCTGGTCATACACTCCCTGTTAGCAAGGTTAGTCTGCCTGCTGATAAGCATCTCTTTTTTGACATCACCAATAACTTTTGGGGAGGCTTGAAGGTGCTTCTGTTAAGTTATCTTTTTCCAAGGTTTTGTCTTATTGATGTATCCACTGGGAAAGGGAGCTCTTGGTGTTACTCCAGGTGACGGTTATGAACCCTGCTCTGATGGGATGTGGACAAGTGGAGGCATGGAAGCAAGCAGGGCTTGTGTGCCACGCTGCTGAGGGAGAAGCGAGACTTGCCCAGCTTCCTCCAGAGCTTTTGGAGACCCTCGTGGGGCAAGTCTTGGGAAAACCCCCTGCCACATCTAAGGAGAAGCCTCCTCTTCACCAGAACACTGCTCTACAGTGAAACCCTTACTGCCGGCAGCCCCTCATCCTCCCACTCATACAACGCTCAGCTGGTGCCGAGGAAGAGTGCTTTCAGTTTGTGGCCCTTGGTTTTATCTTGCCTTTGAGCTCTTGTAGCAGCAGATAAACTATCTGTTAATAAAACAACTTACAGGCATAGACAAACGTTTATCTTCTTTCAAGAGCAGACTTTTATTGACTGATTGTATCTACAGAAGCAGAACGAAAGCACAAATATCATAAATCCCTCATGAAGAGGGATATTTTCGTAGAAGCAGGTAAAAAGGCAACTTCAGGGAAGACAGCGTGCAGAATTAAGAGCCAGGAAATAAAGCCCCATGTTCTCTAAAAAACAAAAAGCGGACTGTAGTCTGTGAACTTCAGTAACTTTCAGCTCCTGCTGTAACAGGAACTGCTGCTAAACCAGGGGGGCTTTCGAGGCAGTGGTGGAAAGTCTCAGTTGAGCCACACAAAGCTCCAGAGTGTAAGATATATTGCCCCAACCTAATGATGGAGTGAGCCCTCTTTTAAACAAGCATTTCCACGCACAAGACTGCTTTCACACAGCTGTTCCAGAGTACATGCATCCTAACCCCCAAAGTCTTTCCATCACCGTCTCTGTGGGTCCTCCTCTGCCAGGGAAGCTCATTATCTTACTACTACACAAACCCACTGCTCAGTATTCCTTTTTCTACCTGAGAAGCGGATTTTTGCAAGATTTAAAGACATTTCATGTCCTGAAAGGCCCTGACCCTTCACACCCAGCTGAAGCTGGCCTGAAAACATTGGAGCAGTTGCCAGAGCTGGGACAGCAACTGCAGAAGCCCCATGTCCCTGGATGGCTGTGCAGAGAGGAGCAGGGACTACAGGGCTGTGCAGATGGACAAGCAGCAGAGCCTATTCCCACCTGCAGGGATCTCCAACCCCGTCCTCTCCTCACCCTGGCAGGGTCACCCTGCTCCAAGCCTCTTGACCTCAGGGGCTCCAGCCTGACCCAGTGGATGATTCACCCAGGGTGGTGTTCTCCCACTCCTCCCCACTACGAGAAACCTTTCCAGCAGGAGTTTTTCCACATAGCCTGGTGATAAATCCAGGCAGGCCAGGAACGAGCCGGGAGGGAGCTGGGGTTTCATAACAAATGTTGCACCCCAGCACAGGGCAGAAATGAAGTAAACGGACATAAAACAAATGGTCACAAATATTTCAACACCTACTCCAGAAAACAAATCCCAGAGACGACAGAGCCTACTGAGAGTCAAACAGAGCAGAAAGCCCTTGGCACGTGCGTAAGAGGGCAAGTGCCTTGCAGGCAAGGGCTGAAAGGCTGTGAGGAGCAACGCTCTGGGGACAGCACAGCTTCAGGTCTGCTTACCAAGCCATGGGATGGCCGCTGCCGAGTGGCTGCTGAGGGGGCCTGGGGTCTGCTAGAGACACCTCCCCCTGCCTCCCCTAATAAACCCAACTATAGGGTTAAATCAAACGTGGGCCAGCATCAGATATTTTGTCACGCTACTTCTCCAGTAGGTATAGCTGGTCCTGCCTGTTGGCACCGACCTCCCCCTTGGCCAGTGAGGAGGATGCAGGTCCTCCCAGCAGGGGGTGAACCCCACCTGAGCAGCAGGCTGGGAGCGGTGCCGGTTTGTGCCACCCAAAGCAGCGCATCTCACATGGTCTGAAGTTGCCATGGAAACAGTGGTCCTATATAGGTCATCCCATCCTGTCCCAGGACTCCTGCTTACAGCTTGAGAGCTCGCTCAACCTGGCGCTGGAGCAGCTCAGAATACATTGCTGGAGGCAACCTGCGTCTGCTGCAGTCCCTCGTCATTATACATGGTGCAGATGTTGGTCATGAAGTGGTCAGAGTCATAACGACAAGGCCTCAGGACTTCTCAAATAATGAGTAGCTGCCAGCTGAGCTGGGCAACCTCCAGCTCCCTTAAAATGCTTGTGCCAGGGACACAGACCACACAGAGCAAGTCTTTTCATACAAAATTAAATAAAAATTCAAAAAGAGAAGGTCCTGGTATCACATTTGAGTCCTTGGAGCCAAGTTCAGGTAGCAGATTTCAAAGTAGAGTTTAGTTAAAATTCAGTAAGTCTCTTCCCATTCCTACGAGCTAACCGGAGGCAGATCTCAGCAACTCCCTCTGCTGTGATCTGCAGCTCATTAGACCTAATCTAGAAATGCTTCTCTGAACAAAAATTCCAAAGGCTTGACAACCCTTTCAGCGAAGTCTTTTTTCCTGATATCCAGCCTCCCCTGGCACAACTTGAGGCTGTTTCCTCTTGTCCTGTCACTTGTTCCCTGGGAGCAGGGCCCAACCCCACCTGGCTCCAGCCTCCTTTCAGGGAGTTCTGCAGAGCCAGAAGGTCTCCCCTGAGCCTCCTTTTCTCCAGGCTCAACACCCCCAGGTCCCTCAGCCGCTCCTCACCACCCTTGTGCTCTAGACCCTTCACTAGCTTCATTGTCCTTCTCTGGACACACCCCAGCCCTCCAGTCCTTGTTTCAAGGGCCCAAAGCTGCACACAGACCCACAAGGATGACACCCATGGCCACCATCCCTGACACTTCAGGACACTTCACGGGAAAGAGCCTAAAAAGGCAAACACCAGCGCCGACCGACCGACCGCATGCGATACCGCGGGCTTGGCACAGCAGCCCACACGCTTCGCATTCTTCCACCACCTCAGATGTAATCAAGCCCCGAGAGATGTCAAAACCTGCTGTACCCCAGCCGCCTGTGCAAATGCTGAGTTTACACAGAGAGAACATCTTCAAGTGATTTCCAGTAAAACTTGCGAGCAGCTGGGTACACGCAGTCACCCCCGCACTCATGGACAATGTCAAAGAGACAGAGGCACACGCTCCGACCACGCCAGCATTAGGTTCCACAGAAGTTATGTTAGCAGATAAGTTTGGCTTCGCTTGTTATAGAACGAAATCCTCTTGTTTGCCTACTCCAAGATAAGCTCACAACAGGGGGAGGAGGTAGAGAAATGAGGTGGACACACAGCTCTGTTCCAAGAAATCAATTAGACCTGTACACCTCGTTAGTGCCCTGGAGGGTGGAACGACTTTACTGCCACAGATGTAGCATTCAGCATGCCCGTCCAGATCCCTTGTTGTGGTGTTCTGGGGTTTAAACAGACAAAACTAGAGCTCGGAGGTCCAAATCCAGAGCCACTAAATGTAGAGCAGCCCTGGAAAACGCAGAGCGAGAAGGTGGAGATGCTTAGGGATTTGCCATTCAGCAGGGAGAAGGCTTGGATAGGTCTCACTATTTTGGCAACATCTGCACTGGGAGATGGAGCTGGGGACGATAACATAGGACTTGTGCTGAGCAGCAGGTGCCAGCAAACCCTTGTCTTGGGCTTCATGGAAACATCTTTAAGCTTGGGAAGACGGGAGAGAGGCAGGGATGCCCAGAGAGACAGGTCAAGATCCCTGTGCTAAAAGCAGTCCTGTGACACTCATCCCCCAGCCCTTCTTTTCCACTGCTTTTCCCTCATGCCTTCTCCAGCAGGAGGAAGTTTCTACTTAACCTCTCAGTGTTCTTCCAGGATGTTTTCAGGTATTGAGGAGAAAAAGGGAAATTGCACACAAGTCTGAGTGATAGAAACCTTCACTGCTCTGTCACACCAGCGGGAGGACCAGCTCGCTTGTATTTGTTCAGATTTCTTCACACAACCTCTACTCTTAAAATCAAAGCAAGCACCACCCCAGCTTCCAGCAGAGACAGCTCAAGACAAATCCACTGCCACTGTGACACCGCTGTATCCAATTTGTCTGCCCCAGCCTGGTGGACCCTCTCTCTCCTAGCCTCCATACTACTGTACACGCTTTCCTTTTTCTGCTGGCTTGCAGCAATTCACTATTTGAAGGAAAAACTGCTGCAGAAGAGACACCTCAACAGTTCCCATCAGAAGCAGGGGCAAGCTGGTGCCTGGTGGAGCAAGGCCTCCACACATCTCCTCCCTGAGATGTGCTGGGACCAAAACTGTGGCCTCCCATTAAAAAAAAACCAACCAAAAAGAACCAAAAAAACCCCCTCCTCTAACCACCGAGATGTTTACGAAAGCTCAGAAGTCATGAGAGCCACTACAAAGTTAACCAAGTCCCTCTCCATTGTCGTGATGAAGCAGCACTACTTTACAACACAAGATTGCAGAATTTAGGGAGAGAAAATAAACGGCACAAGCACACAGCAACATCACAGCCACCGGCTGCGCTACCGCTGTAAAACCACCCCACAATCATCAAGAGTTAAAATAAAAGGCATAAAAGGTATGAACTTACGTGGCTGGCTTGAGAAACCCAAGTGTCTCACTTTTTAACTCAGAAAAGCAACAGTTAGCAAGCATTCAAGGACAGTCTCCACCAGTTATTTTTTCTTGCCAGCCAAGTTAAGATGAGCAAACATGGGACAAAAGAAGGCAAGGAGGACTCACCAGACCGAGCAGCGCAGACAGGACTGGTCCCAGACACTCCTGCAGATTTCCCAGGACAGGAGCGAGAGCTTCCCACCTGGCACTGCCCTCCTGGCTCTCCTCTGCTGCAGGCAACCCTCCATTTGGGCATCCTTCTACCCCAACCTTGAGGTCTCACATCCACAGCACCTCACACCTTGCCCTGCTGCTCCCTCCACCTTCAGCCATGGCCTCTCACCCTCTCCTTCCCCAATTAAAGCTTCTCTCCTGATTGGCCACCCCCCTTGGCCAGCTCCCTTCCGCTCTCCTTGGCCAGGTGGAGCTCATCTCATCTCTCCCACCTGTGCTGGTGGTCATGGCCCAATCACCCTCACTGGCCCCAGCTGCATGAGCAGGCTCTGACCTACGCTCCCCTCCCTGGCAGGACAAAGGAGAAACCCACCTGAGCCCCTAGTCCCTTGACCACTCCCCCAGGGCCACAACATTCCACTTGACTTTTCCTTGACCACTTCCCCAGGGCCACAAGATTCCACTTGACTTTTCCTTGACCACTTCCCCAGGGCCACAACATTCCACTTGACCTTTCCAGCTCTCCCCAGCAGGGTCCCGGTGCATTCCCTGCACGGTCACCCTTCCCCACAGGCGGCTAAAGGGAACAGCTCAGAAGTGCTCTCAAAAGGGAGGATGACAACAGCGAGGGAGACTGTGAAGGACCTGGGTGGTGTGAGGGACAGTCCCAGGGCTGACCAGCTGCTCTGAGCACAGCTGGACAGGCCAGATGTGGCCAGAGCAGTGGTAACTGCCCCATCTTTGGTCCACAGCAGCTCTGTTTAGGGCCAGACTCATGGTTATTGTGGCACGCTTTCACTTTTTTGTTAAAAAACCCCACCATTCTTCATAGTGGGTGAGGTCCCCAGCCACAGGTCTGAGCCCCTGTGAGCGGTTGGAAAGGCTCCTTCCCCTCAAGAACTTTGGGATGAGAAAGCTGAGGTTCAACCTTTTTTTCACCCATGAAACACAAAAGCTGCTGAGAAGCCTCCTCACACTGCTCCTGCCTCGCTTCTCCATCAATTATTTCTTCCAAAATACGCTGCCAAGGTATTAAAGTATTAAAACACAGACTGTGTGGTGCTAATTTCCACAGATTCGTCTCCTGGGGGCTGGTTTCAGGATATGTAACTTCTATCACTGTCTTCTATTGTTAGGTTTCTGGGGTAAAAGCTTACTTGGAGAGGAAGCTGAACCAGCTGCAAATAGGACCTAGGATTTATCTATTTTACGGAATTACTGGGAAAGCTGGACAGGAATGGTTAGAGACATCTCACATCTCTCTTGTTAAGGAAAGATCTGCTGCCTCGGCACGTTAATGTCTGTGACAGTTTGCGGGAGCTTCAGAGCCCCAGGTCGTGTGCTAACAACGCAGCTGCGGTGCCGTCCTTCCCGCTCTGGGATGCCCGGTCAGCGCCGCAGCCCCCGCGTCTGCCCCGTGGCCTCTCCCTTCACTCGGTGGACATCAACAGGCTCTCCAAGGGAGCCGGCTCCAACACCGTGCTTTTTTTTCTCCTCAGCAAAAAACACCTCAAATCGGTAGTAGTAAAACTCTTCAAATACATTTATTTGTCAGCAATGAAAATACTGTACAGGACACAAGAAAAGGGGCGGGGAAAGGGCCCTTTTAAGACTGGCTTTCATCGATGTCTTTGTCCGGATCCACCTCAGCGGCTTCGCTCTCCTGCTGCTGTTTCTTCCAGAGCTTGGCCATAGCGAGCAGCTTGAGATTAGGCTGATTGGCGGTATCTTCTGGGAAAATATAATCGTAGTACTCCTCCCAGCCAGCATCAGACTAGGGAAAGAAAAGACACAAAGCAAGTTTAATTTGCACGTCTTATTAGAAGGTGCTTCTAATAAGCGCAACAGCGAGATGAAATCAGAACTGATGTCTGTCAGACGGCCCGCGGGAGCTGAAAGCAGCGCGGGGAAGGGGCGCAGGGCGTGAGGAGCAGGCGCAGGGCCTGGCTGCGGCTTCCCAAAGAGGAGACGCTGCCTGCAAAGCTGTCTGGATTTGTCTGTGGCAGGAGTTCAAAGCGCAGGCAGCTCCAGGGTTTGGTAGGAGCGGTTCACCCCGAGCCAGCTGCCCGTCGAGCCGGCTGGAGAGCGCCTTGCTCAGCAGCACGTGCTGCGGGCCCCTGCTGCTTGTCCACTCCCGCAGCAGAAGCAGGACGCAGTGACCGCAGCTGAGTGTGCCTCGTGTTCCAGACCCCAGCACAAACCCACTCGGGATTCAAGGTGGCATTGCCTAATTTCTCCTCTTACCCCATCTTCAGCCTGCAGTTTTCTCCTCTTCTTTATTTTTTCAGGCATGAGTTTATCTATCCTCTCTTTAGTGGTATCGGTTCCAAACTCCTCTTCAAAGTTCCTCCAGGACTCCAGCAGCATGACTCTCTCCTCCTTCTCCTCGCAGTTCCGCATGGCCTTGTTGGCCTCTTCGTAAATCTGCCGGCACCTCGACAAACTCTCCTCCCTTCCTGCAGACAGCTCAAACTGCGCAAAGCTGATCCACACCTGCGGTGAAAGCAAACCAGAACCACGCTGAAGCCTCCGTCCTCAACTCTGACAGCTAAGCCATAGCTCAAAAACACAAAGCAGCCAGAAAGGAGAACGTCAACGCCAGTCTAAAGTACATTTTCACAAACCAGTACCTAGTTTGTTTCACACGTGTGAGACTTGTCTCACTTTGGTAAAACAGAATATTCACACTGACAAATTTCTTGTGGTGGTTTTGCGTCAGGACGAATCTGTCTGAATTTCCGAATGACAGCACCGAGCCACACCGGAAAAAAAAAAAAAAAAATCACAACTACTTTTTCCTTGCAATGTTTTTGCAACTAAAATTCCAAAGCTACTCAGCAGGAAGAGGGCTGCTTGGGAAAGCCTTGCTTCGGGTAAGATACGCCTGTTGTTCCCGGTAGGACAGAAATGCCTTGGGTTCCCTGCTGACTTGAAAAAGCCGCACAACCAAAGCCATCAAAGGCTTCCATCCACTTCCCGGCCAGCTCTGCGCTCTGGGGACCCACACACCTTAACATGCTGCGTCCGCTGAAGTAATCTGCGATACAGATTTCGAGTCTTCTCATACTCCTCTTGCTCAATTTCAAAGTCGATGTAGGATTTCCAAAGAACCTGCAAAAAAAGAGAAGTCTCTCGTTACGTTCACAGCACGCTGAGATAATGGGGGCAAAAAACCACAAAAAAACGAAATAGAGGAGTGTAAACCAATGTGAAATTTCTCTGAGAAAAGTTCCAGAGACCAAAATATCAATTGAACCATACAAGCCAGGATTACGAGGAAGCAATATCACATCTTGTGCTCGTAATCCACCCCTCCCGGCTCACTCCTGCGAACACGTTTCTCGCACCGTGTTTTATCACCGTCCTGCGCATCCTGCCAAGAAACAGATGCTCCGTCAACGAGACACAGGCTCAGCCGCTACGGTAAGCAGCCTGCCCAAGCTGGTAGGTTATTTACGTTCCAATTAGCCACGCTGTGCAATAAATACCTTAAATTGTGCCAACTGTAAAGTTTATCCGCCCCCTCACCTCTGGCATGTCCAGGCGGGGCTGGCTAATGGCCAGCTCATATATCGCGCGGGCTCTATCGATATCGCCAAGAATGGTCTCCAGCTCGGCAAATTTAATCCACGATGTGCAGTTTTCCGGTGCAAACTCCAGGAATTTTTCATATAGCTTCCGGCAACGGTCAAACTCTCGCAGCTGTAACTCCAACTCAATGTAACCTTTAAACAGCTTGTTTTTTGGACATTTACCTATGGATGTCCCCTGTTAAACAAACAAGCAAAAAACCTTAAAGATCTTACAAGGAAAAAACCTTGTTCTATTTTCTAGACATTGTTTACTCTCCGGTATTTGAAAAAAAATTCATTTTTGAGCAGGCTGGTTTTTAAGACTCTCACCAAGACCAGTAAGAAATCCAACCACTGTTTGCAAAACAAGCATCCATAAACAACAGTAAACACTCTAAAACTTCTAACCCATTACATTTTTACATAACATGGAACCCCCACAAAGTCTCAAGTTGAAACTCACCCTGGCTCATCCACCTCGCACCAAAACCTGGAGAGAGGGCAGTACCAGTCTGTAGCAGTCCTCCCAGTACGCAGCTCCCCAGTATCTTACAAAGCCAGCTGTCCCAAGAGAAGCTGTCTCCTGGAGCACCGCAGAGAGATCTGCCCACGCTCCCTGCCGGCTGGCTGGCAGGAATGGGTAGATGGGAATGGTGTTTTAAAGAAGGATTTCCTTTTTGATACGCTCCAGCATCTGAAGGGAACTGCCTGTCGTAGGCCGCAGGGCCAAGCTGTGAGAAAGGAGCTTCTGATTCTTGATTTGGGAATCTTTTAAAGCAAGAGTTGGGAATGGGCTTATCCCAGACAGGCAGGTAGGGAGCTTCCCTCTCTGTCAATTCTGCAGACTTCTTATTTATGAAGCACTGCAGCCTCTGTTCTCCCAAGCTCCTGGGAGTGAAGCGGTCTGAGGTCAAATCCCCTTCCTCCTGCACAACTTTCCTACACATCAATTACCTTGACACTTACTAAAAATGGAGGAAATTGCCACTTGGGCATATCAATTTGGTCACCGTTACGGCCCTCCCGCTCTACAAACGCCTTTTCTATTTCACCATATGCTCGCTTCTTCCCCGTGCTATTTTCTTAATCAGCAAAGGCTCCAGCTGATCTCCTCTCTCCAAGTCCCAGCATCTCTCAGACCCTGGGAAAACAAAGCATCCACACGCCATCTGCAGCCAGTGAAAATAAGGCAGAGCACGGCGCCGTCTGCACGCTGATGGAGCTCCAGCATTAGGAGCTGGACCTTCTCTTCTGCACGGTGACAGTGTGGGGACCTCTCCTCGGGACAGGAGCAAGGCCTCTTGCCAAGGAGGTGTTTCAAAGTCAACTCGTTGCAAAAGAAAGAAAGAAACTGTTTGTCAAACTGGGTCCAGTCCAAAAAAGTGTTCTGGCTGCAGCAACAAAATCTGGTTTCCAAAATAAGAAAAAGGTGACCTACTAAAAAAAAGTCTGTCAAAGAAATTAAGCAACAGCAAGGAAAAGACCAACAAAAGAGAAGCCCAAAGTAAACTGAGGAAACTCTCTATTTCTAGATGGGCCAAAGCATCCTTGCCAGAATCCACCATAACAGCGAGAAGCAGGGTGGTGACTGGTGACTACAGTAATGTTGAGCAATCGTTTCTTAAGCTAGGCCAGAACAGCAACATGCTTCAGGACCTATGGCTGTCTTCTCCTGCCGGGAGACAGTAAGTGTCTCACAGGGGATGTAACCCCTCCACTTCACTTTTTTCTTGCCAGAGGCAGGAGTCTGGCTCAAGATACAAAGCTCCACTAGCACCTCGGGGGCAGAACTGGTCCAGAGTCGGCTACAGAAGGGCTGCTCACATTTAAGCTCTGCCACGGGTTTGGTGGAAGCCTCACCAGCTTCCTCTTTAAGCCAAATCATCTCTGTGTTTCCAGCATTAGCTTTCTCTCAAAATTCCTAATGCTATCACTGAGCTAATTCAGAATATCTGAAGGGAAAGGAAGTTTTTAATTTCAAAAAGGCAGAATGCGCTCCGTTGATCTCTGACATGCTGACACCCACACAGTGAATTCACGCAGAAGCTCTTGAGCCTGCCCAAAGTCCCCACGATTGCTTCTATCAGCAGCCTGGTAGCTGGGACTCACAACACCCTATTCAGCAGGTCTTAATTTCGGAGAGTCGAAAGCTCCTATTTATTTAAAACACTATTGTTAGTGCCAGTATCATCTAAACAAATCAGCAGCAGTTACTAAGCTGATTTGGGCACTTCTGCATTCAGATGTGTGTTTTGCCAGCTTTCTACCCGTGGCTAATTCATCATACCAAGCCACGCTTCTTTTTAAATCATACGTGACAGTAAATACTGGTCCCGACAGACTTCTCGGATGCCCCGTTTAAGTGGATTAAAACAGCAATTTATAAAGGACAATTTAAGACCTTTTAATGCCGTTCCCTTGTTACTGTTAGTTAGTAAAGTCAATTATGGCATTAACAAAAGCTTACCAAAGCTCTTCTGGCAAGGGGAAGATTTTTCTGGCGTATTTCAAATTGTGCATACAGCAGCCATATTTTGGCAAAGGTAAACTGAAAGAAAAAGAACAATGTGATTTTTAGGCTGGAAGCTTAGTGAATATCACTGTATATGTTCCGTAAAATACAATCACTCTGTCTGCACAAGATGCTACTGCAGTGAATTGTAGTAGATTTCAGTGTTTTCCTGCTGAAAAACCTGTTTACAACCCAAAACAATCTCTCTAGAACAGGACAGCATACTCCACAATGGATGAAAACAAAAATAGCCAGGGCCAAGTCTTCTTAAAGGAAGAAAATGGTTCGTTAACCAATCAACTGTTCGGTAAAATATCAGCTCTCAGGGAATCGATTAACAGCTCATCAACTCTAAGTAATTACAGATTAATCCTACCTACACAGCTGATACTCAGCTGACATAATTAATGACAAAGAAGTACATGAACTAAGGCATCTTGACATTCCAAGGCAATGCTGATCGTTTTAAGGGTTTTGCCACGTGGATGTTTTGAAGCTCAGTGGCTAAAAACCCCCAAACCCCAAAAATCAGCCTTGAAGAGATTGTAACGGGGGAATACACACCCAAAAGATGGTGTATCAAAGGCACCTCCCTCAGCTGGGACCATGCAGACAGTTACAGGAGTGGCTATAAAAGGTGGTTCCCACCTAAAACAGAGCCACAAGTGTCCTGCAGAGGCTACGAGCAGCTAGAAAAGGGCCAGTCTGGGGATGAAAACAAGTAAAGCAGAGGTAAGAGCTCTTCCCTGCTGATTAATAGTAGTAGACTGTACCCCGACTATGTGTTATTTCAGCTTCTTAGAGTGTACTTTGTGATTTGAAAATACCAGAGAAACCTTTGCATTGCATCTGTATGGGGAAACCTGGCACCAGTGCGGGGCCTGCTGGTTTTCCAGTGATGATGCCCATTACAGCCAGCTAACACCTCAGCTTGACAAAACACCTATCCATTTTGGAACGCAGAGATTATGAGGAACTGGAGGAGGTATCTGAAATCCTGAGCAGAGCCGTCATGAATGTGCCAGCAGCCGTTTGGAGCTGCTTACACACTGGAACCTCAGGGGAAAGAAAACGGAAGGACCTTATCTTGGGAATTTGAATCCAAGGCTCCACAGAGGCTGCTGGAGGATCCGTACCTTCTTGTGGGGGATGAGCTCGATACAGGCCTGGTACACCTGTCTGGTTCGCTCTGCGTCCTGTAAGAGCAGACAACATTAAATTAAATACTTTGTTCACTGCTAAGCTTGCACTACACAGTGAATTACGCAACGTTTGTGGAACGGCAGAACAGCATTTTTAAGTCAAGTTGCTTAGAATCATGTGTAGTTACCTACTCAGTGTGCACAACTCAGAGCTGGTAACCTCTGAGAGCCACTAAGAGTCAGCTTCTCAAAACAAGATTCATCACTAAAAATTAAAGAGTAAAACCAGGTGTCCCCACTCTGGGTGGAAAAAGACTTTCTCTTAACAGACACCAAAAATGTATACTGCAATCTTAAGAAATAAAGAGCAGCCATAGTGTTATGTGACTGATAACAGAAGAAATACACAGCCTCAAAAGGCCGCTACAGCAGGTCTTTTGAGTGCTTCACAAAACACCTTCACAAATATCCTTGTGAAATGTAAAACCATTTCACAAGTTCAGGTAATAGCTTGGAACAGGCAATTCAGTTTGGGCTAGAAAGGCTTATTTCTGCTTTTATTATCAGTGCATTTCTGAATAACTGGGGTGAAACTCAAGTATATTTTTTTCCTCTATGCATGGAAGAGGAAAATAATTCCATACTTGAAGAGCAAATCCTGTAGCTAGTCACACAAAACGAGACAAAGTATTTTTAGCTCTCAGTTTGTGTATGAAAATATCTGTAGCTATTTAAGGAAAATACTTGGAAAGAAAAAAACCCCAAGGTCTTCCTACTTGCCTTTGCCTCCAGCTCTTCATACAATGCATAGTTAATCCAGAGATAGATGTATCTTTTCCAGTGTCTTTTCTCTTGAATCGGGGGAACGTTGGCGATGGCTCTTTCATACACTTCTCGGACAGTCTCGGCATCCGCGTCACTTTCAACTAACCTCAGGTAGTCAAACCACGCATCGTAATTATGTGGGTTTGCCTTCCAGAAGGATGAAACGAGCAGAGAAATGGGAAAGAAACTTCAGTAACTACAAATAACAGCCCCTGTTCCTTTACTTAGAGGTTTTTATTTAGAATGTCTCCTTTAAAATAGATCATCAGAATATTAATGATGTCAGTAGCAGGTACGCTTAAGTTCGAGCTTTTTGGCTTAAAGGGCATTTATTTCTTTATTTTACCTACAAATATTGTTTAAGCGAAGGCAAACTGAACTGTGAGAAGGGAAATGATGAGATACGCAGCATTCAGTGAATAGCAGACAGATGTTCCACACCCGTTTCCCCACAAAGCTGTTTATACAGAGGTGAGGTGTTCTGTGAACTGCATTATCTCCTAAGGTGACTGGGAAGGGTACTGAGCTCTGAGTTCAATCAAAAACTCTGGCTCCCCAAGCTACGTTAGAAAGCAGACACCAAAAAGCAGTGAATGCAGGTATCACCCTCTCCCCCATGGATAGATTCTGCCCCCCAAAAATGTAAAAATTTGTCAGCCTTCCTCTCATGAGACA
Source organism: Coracias cyanogaster (assembly GCA_033124195.1). Classification (NCBI taxonomy): domain Eukaryota; kingdom Metazoa; phylum Chordata; class Aves; order Coraciiformes; family Coraciidae; genus Coracias; species Coracias cyanogaster. The sequence goes on from JAVSBS010007568.1 coordinate 17,741, forward strand.
CTCAAGCAGGATGGGCCCAAAAGGTGTTTGTGATACATACCTTCACTTCTTCTTCATACTGGAATCTTCTCTTGCTGACAATGATGTCTTCAATTCCCCTTCTGTCTCCAAACTTCTTCTCAAAGATGGTGTAATTCTTGAAGAGGTTTTGGGCCTCCTGCTTTGGAATTCTATCCAATGCATACTTGTAGATCACCCTTACCCTTTCAAACTGATTTCAAACAAATATTTCAAAATATTAAATATCACTTGAGTAATATTTACAAAGTGGCTTCTGTCCTCCCCTACAACTCCTCAATGTGCTTTTGGCAATATTTAATAAAATACAGAATCATAGAATATATCAACGTAAATGATTGTTTTAGGACAGGACTAACAGATCTCCCTGAAGAGTAAACTTTGGAGGAAAAAAAAAACCTAAACCCATAAAATTCTGTAAATACCAAACCCCACCTTCTCTTACTCATTTACAGGTTTGGAGTATTTAAAATACTTTTAAGGGGTCACAGTTTTGGGTCTATGGAACATTTTCAATTCCTTAATGGCCTGGGCACTTTAAAGAATGCCTCTAGGAAAACCATGGCTAATTCAGTTTTTTTTTTATACAGCCTCTCAGAAACTTAAAAATCTGAGAATATGTATTTGATCCGATGACACTATTCTCTGGCTTGGCACACCTGGTGCCCACTTTTCTTAGAACATATTTCCTTGATGTTGCCAAAAGGCAAATAGAAGCTAAGCAAAAAAACTGCCTCCTCATAAGGTGCTGAAAAACACAAGTGTTGCAGTTAAGTGGCCTTGAGTTTGATATTCGAGAAGGAATCTTGTGGGGGCGGTTGTTACTAGTCTGATGTACTATCAAGGAGCTCTTACTTCTTTCTGGTTCTCCTCAAACTTTGCGAAAGCCACGTACAAGTGCTCGTCCATGTGCTCTTCTCCAAAGAACTCCACCGCCCTCTCGTATACCTTCCTGGCATGAGCGAAATAACTGTGCTTCTCCTCAAAGCGGGCGTACTTGATCCAGTTCTTGACGTCGGGATGAACAATAACAAGTAGAGCCACGCTAAGGAAACAGCGGTGCCTGAACAGGACATTTCAAATTGCATTCTCCGCAGGGGTGACGGGGTTGTGGATCATATGAAGCGACTCCCGGGGATGGCGTATGCAGGAAATTCAATGGTGGAGAAGACACAAAACAGCTCTCAGCATGCAAAGGCTTTGGGCCTTACTACGAACTTAAAAAGGGATAAAAATCAGGCAAGGGTCAGTCAGGGAGAGGCTTGAGGAGAAACCAAATAGACTGCAAAAAAAGCTGGAAGCGTGAGCGCTGCTAAACATGCCCTGTTGTGGCGGGATGGACGTTTGCTTAACTGAACTTGGAGGTATATGCTAACCACGCTTTTAATGCCTACCGCTGGCTCTTGGCGTGGTGGCTGGCTCCCAACACACCACAGAGGAAAGGAGCACGGGGACATAACTGAAGGTAGGCTAAAGAAACGGCAAATGCAGGCCCAAACGCGGGCAGGTGTCGCAGCGCGCTAGAAAGGATATATCTCTCATAGATGGTGCGTGCCCTGTCCACCTCCTTGTATCTCAGCTCGAAGTTAATGTAGGAATGCCAAGCTTGCTCCTCTGGTTGCCACTCCATCCAACGTTCAAACACCTGACGTGATCCAGCGACGTTCCCCAACATCTCCTCCATGTAAGTATACTTATACCTTGGAAAACAAGATCAAGTTTTCACAACCACATAATGAAAAGAAACAGATTTTTACTTTTTTTCTCTCAGTGCATAAGAGCATTACTGAGATTTCTTCACCTACTCCCTGCTTGTGCCTCAGAAATGCCTGTAGATACCGTTGTGACTGGCAGCACGCAGGCACACAAAATCCTTTTCTCCTAACACTCTTACCACCTGAAAAGCACAAAACCCTTCCAAAACTGAAGCCTTCCCTGAAGACTTGGAGAAAGAGCAAGCAATGTGCTTTTGCACGATACCAAACTAGGAAAAGGATCTTTAGTCACTTGGGGTAGAAGCAATGCTCCATTCCCTGCAAACCTACCAGAACTGGTTCACCCTGGGGAGGGTGGTAATGGCTCGATCCCAGATGTTTCGGGCGTGATTAACCTGGCGGTTCTTCATTTCCATTTCTGCGTATTTCAGCCAGAGTGTGACATTTCTGTAGTCTACGTCTAAAGCACGCTCGTAAATGGAACGGGCTCTGGAAAGCAAAGAGAAGCAAGTTGTGTATATAGTGTGCCTTCAAGACTCTGACTGTGTTTGTCAATGTGTGTCTCAAAAGGTTGAGAAGAGACTCTGCAGCTGAACCATAATTACCTCTGTATTTCCTTCAGGCTTTCCTCCCATTGTGCGTACTTTATCCAGTTACTGATAACAGTCCTGTTTTTTCTAATGTTATCTTCAAAAGTCTGGGGAGAAAATTATTTCTGTAAGTAACAAATCCCTCTGTGCAGACCTATCTTGTTATAAAAGGCTTATGTAACATTATTATTCTTACTGGAATGAAATCCACATTCAAGCAGATGCAGTAACTAATCATACTCAATACAAAAACATCATATACTAAATACAAAAACTACAAATACAAAAATATAAATATGAAAATTGCGTAACAGAGAAGCTAGCAGCACAGATCATCATACAGAATAGGGCTAAACTCAAGTTCCCACAACCTGATACACTGATGGAATAACAATTAACAGCACAAAAGTATTACTTTTTTTAAATTTTTATTCTCCCGCTTAATGTTTCAACAGCAACATTACCTAGACAGATGGAATCCAGTCACTGCAGACAACCCTGAACAGACCTGGATGGCCCAGCATGAGTTTATCCACTTTGACCTCTATATATCACTGCTCTAAATTCTTCTTTAGAGCACGATGCCTTATCCGTATTCCCTGGATTTAATATGCTGGCACCAAAAGTGCCAGGCAGATTTCACTGCTCTGTGCAGTGGTGAGAGCATTGTCAGTCTTGTTTGGATTCTGGTCTGGATCAATGCTAATGGGGTTTAAGATGTGGCTAAACATGGTTTAACAGAGTTAACTTGGTGGCTTGTTACTGCCAGTGGTATGAGAGGTGAACAAAGTAACACTTGCAAACATACTATGTTGGTTTTTTTTTTTACACAGTTGGGGTGGAAAAAACAGCATTACTGTAAGGCCTGCTCACATTCTGTCATGCTGACTGGCCTGGTAGTGAAGAAACTGCGTATGAACCACGCATGTAATTACCCTTGCAATGCTCTGAACATACTGCGCGTGGTCGCAGGGGAGATGTTGTGTACTACCAAATTATACGCTAAACAAGCTTGTTTAACTTATGATTTTTGCACAAAAGTGGTACTTTCTGTGAAAATGTTAAGGTTTTTTAAGAATTGCTATTCATCTGGAAAATCCCCACGTAATATAGACTACACCTTAGGTTAAAACACAGTCAAACTTCAGTGCTTTATTATAGGAGTGTTAAGAACAGAGTTGGTTTCTCTACCTTCCTTTTCCGGAGTTTATAGTCATTTAGCTCTTCAACATCAGTGATCTTCTGCTGGGGGGGCGGTGGGAGAAGCTCAAGTTCTCTCTCTTTGGCCTCTCTTAGAAGCTGCTCTGCTGTGATCTGAACTTCTGCAGGTGCTTTATTTTTCACCTGTAAAGTAAGCGCGGCTTCAGTCACCTCTTCTCCTCCTAAAGCAGAAAGGAGAAGTTCCCCCCGTGGCTAATTCACTCCGGTGCCTTCCTACGTCCCGTTTTTACCGAAGCAGGGTGCGGAGACCCCCAGGGACGGACAGGGGCCTTCCCGCCAGCACCACCCCGAGCCCGGGCGGCTCCTGCCCGAGGCCGCGGGGAGGCCCGGCTGCACAGGCGGCGGAGCCCGGGGCCGCCTCGGGCCGCGTCCCCGCCACCGAGGAGCCCCCCGAACGCTTCCCCCGCTGTCCCAGGGGCCCGCCCTCCCCAGCCCGGGCCGCGGGCCCGCCGTCTTCCCCCGGCACCTTCGCCACTTTGGGGATGCGCTGCTTCCCGGCCGCCGTAGACGCCATCTTGCCGCCGCGCGCTGGCCCCGCCCCGTCACCTCTGACCTCACGCGGCGCCGGCGCGCGCCGTTGCCGGGGTAACGGCGGCGCGTCCCGACGCCGCCGGCGGCGAGCGGAGCGGCCTGGCCTAGCACCGGCCCCGGCCTTCGCTCCGCTCCCGCAGCGCCCGGGAACGGCACTCCCTCCCACGGTTCTCCGCCGCAGCGGGAGGACGGTGAGTGCCCGGCGCACCCCGGGGGCCCGGGCCCCATGCCCCGTTCCTCGCGCCCCGGACGGCGCCCGCTGGCGGCTCGGCGGGCTGAGGGCGCGCAGGCGAGCCCCGGGGTCGGAGAGCCATCAGCGGGTGTTTGACGGCGTGGCCGGGCCCGCGCCGCCGGTACGTGGCCCGAGAGGTGTTAATAGAGAGGGCGTTAGACCCTCGTCCCGCCCGAACGCCGGCCGGGTGGGAACGCTCTGCTTGGTCCCCGGGCCTGGTGGCCTTCCTCCGAGCCCGCAGCCTCAGACCGGGACTCCTTCCGGCCCCCCCCAGCCCCGGGGCTGCCCTTCTTCCCGCCTCCAGGCCCGGGCCTGGCCTCCTTCCGGCCCCCTCAGCCCCGGGCCTGGTCCCTTCCCGACCCCCCAGCCCCGGGCCTGTCCCGGCAGTCTCCAGCCACAGAGACCAGTGGATTATTTTGATTAATTAGAGGGAAGAATCAGAC
>JAVSBS010007569.1:0-63933 GCA_033124195.1 Coracias cyanogaster
CCCGTGCACCCGCCGGCGAATAAACATACCTCCTCATAAACTCTCTGCGAGTTTCTGAGCCTGTTTCCGTGCGTCACAGACACAGCAGTGTTCAGCAGTAGTCCAAGTAAAGAGTGTATTTATGAAAATAATAAAAGTGCATTCATCTCTAGCAGAGCAATTACCTTCGAGTTCACAGCCCAGCAGCTCCATTCGCAGCCCCAGTCCTCCGTGTGTGGCTCTCTCAGGGTAGACGCGGATGAATCTCGTTGATACAGGTTCAAAAGTCCGCAGTTCAGGCGTGTCATAGTTGGTGTTGCCTTCAAAAGTCTGCAAAGCATGACAAACGCTACTTGTTAAAAAAAAAAAGAAACTATTTTCAACAATTGACTTTTCTCCTTCATTCTCTAGTCTTTGAATTAGGTGAGCAGTAGGCCAGATTCTAACCTCTTAATAAGTGTGAGTCATTCCTATCCTAAATGAGAATGGAAAATACATGCTTAAAGCTTCTCAGAAAAGTAATGCATTTCATTTTTCATAAACTCAGTAGCAACCAATGCATCAGGGTCATAACAAGAGCCCAGTGTTTAATGAGACATGTTTTTAAATGACGCTCTGATATGGGGTTTAACTGGGAGACATTTTCAACACTTCTCAGGGAAAAAAAAATGGGTGAGGTGAAGATCCTGTCACCTTTTAAGTGGTTACAATAATAATCCAACTATTCATGAGAAAATTTCAATCATCTGATTTCCCCCAGTGACAGAGTTTCACAAGTTGTAGTTATTTCAAAAGGCATAAATTAAACTCCAGGAACAGTAGCTGCAAGAGTTCTTCCAGTGAGCTTGCTATTGAATAAGAATAGAAAGAAAGAAAGAAAGAGAGAAAGAAAGAGAGAGAGAAAGAAGAGAGAAAGAAAGAAAGAAGAAAGCTGCTTCTTGACAAAACTGCAATATAATCCAACAGGCAAGGCAGGTCAGCAAATCTACATTTCAGACAGAAATCTCTTCTCTGGGTTGCACTCTGGGTTCTTCAGCCATAATGCAGCTCTCATTGGCATTTGTCTGACACCTTTGGCTTTTCTTGTCAGTGATCTTTTGCATAAAGAAAAAAATATAATTTGGACTTATAGCAACATCTCAGCTGCCTCCATGGAAATGATCGGTCCTTAGAATGAATTAACTGTGCAAAGAAACAGTCCTTGCCATGAAGAGTTTATAATCCAAGACAGGCGAAATGAGTTATTTTTACCCTATTTTGTGATAAAGAATTACTTCAGAATATCACATATAGAACACTCTAAAGTACAAAACTAGAAAATGTATATAACAGTGAAGTAAAAGTAAAGTATTTTCAACATTTCTATGAATTAATTAAATGGCAAAACATTAAAAACCTTCTTATTTGAACTAGAATTCAAATTTGGGATTAGAAGCTCTATTTTAAGATACTTCCAACTCATAGTTGCAAAGCCTGAAGCCTTCTTCAGGGAGGAGCCACCAGATGCCCTTCATTTTGGATGAGAACAAAATCCAGCCTGCTATGAACTCCTCTTACGGATCTGGGGCAGAGAAAACAGAGGCCATGGGAAAAGATGGCTGTATTTCCCAAGGCACGGGACCAGCACAGGTAAACCTAATTGCTGCTTGTATTTTCAGTGCACTCCTAAAAGCCTTGCTTGTTTTTACTGCACACCTCTGTTTTAGGAAGCAATGGTCCACAACCCTACCTGGTCATTGGTTAGAACGGCAGTCTCAAAAGCCAATGATGATGGGAGACTATGACCAACTAAATTATAAAAATAATTTCAACATTAATACTTCTGCTCTTACTTCTTAGGTGAGATTGTACCTTCCAGGGGCACTGACTGACCTGGTGTTCTGCCAGTGCTTGGAAGAGGTTGTCAAGTATTCACATGTAGATGGCCTGTCAGATCTAATTAACATGGAATTACATTTTACTGTATTTGAATAGCAATATAGTGCAAATGATTAGAAAAGCTACCTACCATATGAGAGAGAATGAATGCCATTTTATATGTAAAAAGTAGACAGACACATGAATCTGAGGAATCTTTGCTTCCTTTTTAATAGTAGTCTTAATAGCAACATATAATAATGAAAACTGTTTTATAAAAGACATCAGTACTGGAGTACTGACACATAGACATTAGAATTCAATAGGCATCTAGAATTATATTGAATCATTGTCCTTTGTAGTGCAGAGCTGCCTGTGATTCAATTTTGACTGTTCACTTAAAACGCGTACTGATATTCTTTGTGGGGGAGGAGAGGGAATATACAGTAAAAGTTCACTTCCTGAGTGTCTTTTATGCAGGCTATGTAACAAATTGCTTTACTTCGTTACAAAGATAAGTTATAATCAATAATAGCTAAACAAAAGAGAAGCTAAACTGGTGAGAGGAAAAAAATTCTTCCTAATATCTTTTAAGATCAAAATCAACATCACAGAAAAATTTAAAAAGGTTGTTCCAAATGGCAGGGTATTCATAAGATTCTTATACCAGAAATGATAGAGGCAGTGTAAAAAAACCAAAGAAGTGGAAGGAGGAATGAAGTATGAAGAAGAAAGATGACTTTATGGAGTAAGCTTGAGTACAACTATGGACAGGAAATACAAACTGCATCTTGAAATGAAAATTAGGTTCTGCATGGTCATTTGAGGATTTGTGATGTATGCTTGAGCTCAGCTAAAGGGGGAAACTTTCTGCACATTCAAAAATAGCAGAAATTGGGTCAGTCCTTTGAGGAAGGAATTATGATACTCCTTGTGAATGGAGCCGCAAGCATTGATGGCAAGATCATATTGAGAAATAAGGTGATATTTCATTCTTTGGACATATTCTGTTGTTATGTTTAGCTTGTCACTGCTCTTTCTTTTCCTAAAATGCAGTTGTTTTGTTTATTGAAAGTAAAAACTCTAACCAAGTGAAACGATGTGTTTCATTTCACATAACAGGGCTGTTTCTAATCCACATTCCTGCTGTGACTTATTATAGCATGCTGTCCCATCCAGCTCTACTTGCTTTTAAAAATACTACATTCCAGTATTAATATTTTAAATCTCTCAGACTTCCAAATAATAGGATTTATCTGATTCTCTCTAAAGAAAGCCTGTGCTTTGCAAGGAAGTTTATTAAATGTCTTGAATTTTTGGGAAGGATTATAATTATGCCACAAGAGATTTGAATTCCAGCCCTCTCCATTCCATTAATCTTGAAAGTTAATTTCTGGTAGTGATGAAAGCTGAGGATGGGCTCAGTGCGTTAGTTAGCACACTAGTTTTCTTGTCAAACTGCTAACTTCTGACAATGATGGCAAGTGCTTGTATTAGAAAACAGAAAGCCATGCAGCAGACGGCGTACTGCTTTGAAAGCATATGGCATTATTTTTTTCCCTCGTTGAGCCACAGTGTAGAAGTACATGTCAAAACAACATCTATCTTAGAAAGAAAATGGTTAGATCCCATTGTTGATTTACACTCTCTTCACACTTTATGATGAAGTCAAAACTCATGGTAACAAGAGAAAGGAGCTGACTGCAAAGGCTGAATTCATTTAGTTTTAATCCCCAAAACAAATGATGAAAAGTGATGAGAAGTGAGAAAACGTAGACATATTCAGTGAGATTAAAACAGGAGAGAATGAAGTCCAATATTTACCAAATGTGCCTGGAAAAGCTATATCCGTGGGCCCACTCAACTTCTCCTTTAAGGAAACACAGGTTTGTCCAAAGGATGAGTCTATATAGCAAAACTGCTTTTACATCTAATTTTCAGACTAACGCAGATGAGATATGGAGCAACTCTCAGGATTCCCATCTGCTGAACACTGCACCTATTTGCCTTTTGAGGACGTATTTTGGTATATGATTCCCTGACCATCCCAATACTGCAGCACCAGTTTGTGAACAACTGTTTTGTGCAGGGAAACTGGGTAGGACAACCAAAAAAGGATTGTGACTTTTGAGGCAAAAATGCACTTTGTGAGCAGAGATGGCAAAATGGGATAGAAGACTTAACAAATGGGATCTGGGGCAAACAAGCTAAACAGTGCAACTTATGTCTGGAAAAGCATACATTCAAAGATAAACCAAAATAGGTACATTCCCATCAACTTTTCTGGGCCACACTAATTTGCCTTAGCATCGAACCTAGCAATTCATTTGGCCCTCCTCTGTAAATGTCTTGCAGTTACTGCTTGAACCTATGACCTAGCTGCCCTTTATTCCCAAGCAACCTCCAAGGTGCTGCGCTTGTGACAGCTCAATAGTACTTTTCACTTGGGATGGTATCACACGTCAACAACTCCATCACTTTCTTTCAGGGGGACCAACATTACAGAAAGCCTGTGAAGCTCTCAACATGGTCTACAGGCAGTTTAGAAATCCAGAAGGTACCCCACTGAGAAAAATACCACCACTCTCATTCTAAACCTTAGACAAAAAAGCAGCAAAAGAGAAGTAATTCAGTGTCTCAAATAAGTTCATTCCCTGTCATTTGAAAAACTGCAGAGGAGACTCTCGTTTTTTGCCAGTCTTGCATGTTGCTATTGCATGGGATTTTGCAGTAACCTAGGGCCCACAGAGGCACACCACCCTTGTCAGAAATCAAGTCTGAACAAGCTGTTGAATAAACAAAACCTTTGCCTCAGAGAGAGGTGAATGTCCTAAGGCCGGCTCCTGCCCTCAGGCATGGGACGGTTCCCATAGCATCCCTTCAGGGTTGCTGCCTTAGCGGTCCTCCTGCTTGGCTTCATCTCAACTTTGTGCCTTTTCTAGGGTCAGAGACAGATGTGTAGTAATATAATGTAAACCTTTTTTTTAAATGCAACTTTTTTTTTTAGCACGGAGCTTTCCTCCTTACCTTTATCTTTTTCTTGCTGGAATCCATGATCATTTTCCAATCCGATCCATTGTTGCTGTAGCCAATTTTGAATTTTTTCATGAATACTTTGTTTTCTCGGTGCTTGCCTCCCTGGACAATTATGCCCCTCACTATTTTTTCTTCACCGAGGTCTATTTGAAGCCATTCGTTTGTATATGGATGAGTAGTTGGTGGCAGAGCCCAACCTGAACGGCTTGTAATGAGGCGAGCATTTTCTGGGATCCAGTTTCGATCAACTTGGGTAGATGCAGTAATCTGAGAGTCAGGAATGAGCCCAGACACCATACCCAGCATCCCAGAGCAAGGATAATCTACAGAGAAAAAAAACCCCGAATTAAATAGTTAATCTGAACAAGCACCAAAACAGAAACAGGACACGAGTCAATTCAACTATCATAAGCAATTACTTATTTTTTTATTATATCAAAAATAATCTCCTTGTATTTGTATGTAATTTTCATTTGTTCAAACTTGCAGATCCCAGTTTTGGCAGGAAGTACCAAAATACCACAAGTATTTCTGGCTTGATGGGAACCAAAAGGATCAGAAAATTCTATCCTATTCTTGTTTTCTATTCTTCTTGCTCAGGCAAAGAGTGCAGGGTCACATCTGAATTTGTGAATATTTCCCTGGAGAAAACTTCTGAAATCAACCAAAGCCTAGTTGCAGATTACTTAATTTTGGTGACATTGGAAATGGAAATATTTTACATTCTGTAAAATACAATTTAATGCTGTACTTGAGATTTTCCTATTGTATTTCTTTGGTCTCTCAGGCTTTTTCAAACGACACAGAAGCTAAATAGTTGGACTAGATCATCTCCAGACGTCCCTTCCAACCCCCACCATTCTGTGATTCTTTTATAGTCCCACATAAATATAAATCAGAAGTAGGAAAAGCTGCTAACACGGAATGAAGATTTCCCATATAGAATGCAACAGCAGTTCTGCTGATTTTACCTCATCTATTCTGAAAAGATTTCATAGAACTACCTGGAATTCTATAACATAGTAATCAGTAATCTTGCTTTCCTGTTTTCAAGACTGAAGAAACACCTTAAGAAAAAAACCCCAAATTCCTAGAACAATTAAAAATCAGTGCCAATGAAGTGTATTAAGTGCTATACAATGATAGTTTTTAGAAAAATCAGCTTTGTAAAAAATATTGAATAATTAACATTTTCTTTATAAGTTGTTGTATTTTTAATTTACATATAAAACCACCTCCATTTTGTAGGAGTTATATAAATCTTAAAATTAGGGAAAAAAAGACTTCTAAAAAAAAATCCTGCTTGTGCCTGTTTGTTTTTTTTCCAAGATACTATTTGGCTGATGATGAATGCCTTTTGCTCTTAGTTCAGAAAGCATTTTGGACCATTATTTTGGTAGTTAACTGTGTGATATAAAACAGATACATTCAAATCCTGATCACTACTGGGAACTTGACTATATATATCTAGTTGTTTGAACAGGCTTCAGATCTAAATGCTTGTGCCTTGCAATGCTTTAAAATCTGGTTATGTGTGTTTGTTCCTTGGGAAACCTGCTGAGAACTACCTACAAATACCAGGCATGAAAGAGAGGGACTGAAGGGTTAGGAAGGAAAAAGAAGATGGGAATTTGCAAAATATCTGTCTAACTCAGGTCTTTTCCATGGAGCTATAAAATAACTGCAATAAAAGTAACAAAATATCTTTTTTTTTTTTTTTTCCCCACTTCTTAAAGCTGAGCATCTAAAAGATAAGGCCGGAACAACATTCAGATAACACTGGATATTAAGCTGTCATGTTTTATTTTCTTTACTGGTTGTTTGGGGTTTTTTTTAACATTTCTGGAAAATAGTGAAGATGCATTTCACTCATAAAAATAAAACCCACAGCATAGACACAATACATTTCTTTGGTTTTAAAATCATTCCCAAGACCTACCTGTTATCTTGCAGCCATAAACTTCAAATCTCAGAGATACTCCATTTTCCCAAGACATGGGTCTAATTCGCACAAACCGTGTTAAAACTGGTTTGGCAAAAGGTCTGTAAACAACATCAGTGGGATTGCTATTCCCTTGAAACACCTTTGTGTGGAAAGAAAAAGTATATATTTGTTAGGCTTTCTCTTAAATGGTGTTTATAATTCTGTTTTACCGTTACAATACAAGGTCTAACCAGGGTTATTTTGGAGGGGTGTAAGACAAAAGGCTTGCATTGGGAACTATTGCATTAAACTCCTAACACAATTTCTGTAGACAGGTAAGTTTTCCTTGGGGAGGAAAAAAGAAGATGTAAGGTGTTCAATGACAGTACAGAATACCTTCTACCTGCAGAGCCCAGTAACACACCATAACACTGCAGAGCAGACCAGGAAAACTCATGTCCATCTTGAGAGCAGGAACTCGCCTCAGTGCAACAAGGAGGTGTCCACTCCCAGCCTATTTGGAAGTGTTCCTAATGCCCAGATCTATATGCAGGAATGACATACACTGGCCTTTGTCACCCAAGGACTGCCATTCTTGGAAGAATCCCTCAATGCCTCATTAAGGCAGTTTTATTCCTTGTACACTCCTAGAATGACTCAAAAAGCTAGAGAATCTCAGGCCCAAATCAAATGTTTGTATTTCAATTAGACCACATAAAAATCCTACATGGAGTTAGGAGAAAAACATATATTATTTTGCTGTTCTTGGGCTTAAGAGTTTTGCAGAGTGTTATCGTGCAAACCTTGCTTTGTTAACCTTCCATTTTTAAAACCATTTTAACAAGTACTCAGACTTTCCTTCTCCTTGCATACTGAAATGGAAGTCTATTTAAAAATCTATATAGCAGACTGTAAGATTTTCTTACAGTGTCCCCTGAGGCTAACAGTCAAATTAGATGAACAATGAGACTTCCACAAGAAGGGACAGGATTGTGCTGTGCTTTCATGTTGAGGATCCTGCAGATGCACTCCTTCCTAGCAGAGCCAAAAACCTTGCTATGTTCTAGTCCAAAGAAGGTGATTCAGCTTCCTCCTTCTTCCTCACGTAGAGAGGACCAATTTCCTGTTGTTTTCCATGGATGCAAACCCCTCTCCTTTTATGGGAGATTCTTCCATGTCTGAAACACGCTATCTACTTTCCTGTTTGTTACTTGCAATAACTGCACTAATTTGGAGCAGAGGCTGGCAGCCCGCAGCTGTCAACTCATTGGGCTCAGTTATATCTCAAGTAATTTAATACAGGAGTTTTATATCTAGCAAGAGATTTTAAATGGAGCGACATTTCTTTTCAGTGACTTTTTGTCTCTGAGAGGACCTACGGTATTTTTCTCAAGGGCTCCATCTGACTGAGAAAATAAGTCTTTTCTCAAAAGTACAGAGCTGCTTACACGTGGTTATTCCAACATTGTGTGAGGCTGCCTTGAGGAGATCTGCGGCTGCCTGCTTTTGTTGTTCCTTCAGTAGCCAAGTCTCTTTATCTTTTCATTTGAATTAAGATATCAGAGGGAGACTGGTGCATGTTTATTTCTTGTCCTGATCATCAGCAAAATATTGCCATTTTAGAAACCTCATTTTTTAATAAACTCTTTAAACAAATAACACAAGTTTAGGAAGTGTTCTTGCTACCAAAGGACAGCATGTACAAAAGAAACTTATGTAAAATACACTCTTGGAAAGTTTACAAATTGAAGCTAGTAATGAAAATCAGGCATGGTCTGATTTTGAAAGAGGCATTTATTCAGATTATGGGAACCAGAGCCAGGAAACCGTGTCTCATACCAGCCACAGCGTTGACTCCTCTTGTGACTTTGGGCAAGTCAGTTATTGTACCTTTATACATCATTTTACAGTGCCAACATTGTGGCATTTGGCCTTCTAAAGTTCCTTCTCTGTAAGAACAGGATAATACCAATCAAAGAGAAGCTTTCAGGATTCATTTTCTATTGTTTTACAAACTGCTTCGAAGAAGAAAGATGTATGTGTTAAGCACTGCTACCATTTTGATTAGATAAATGTAGCGGACTTGGCATAGCACTTACAGATGAATCGGAGACAAACCTGTAACCAAATATTTAGAGCTGGATATGGTTACACTGCTCTTCTGGGTCTTCACAGGAGGGTCACAAAAAAGCTATTTTGAAGGGATGTACCACAAAACCTCTCCAGTTGCATCAGTCCCTGGTAGCCTCTAGGGATGCTGCTACTGGGCACACCCTGAGCGAGGTGGGAAAGGATGCACAGCCTCACAGGGACTATTCATGTGAGAGTTGGAGCAGAACTGACTTCTCAGTAACAAGCTTCATGCTAAAGGTATAATGAAGATTTTTTTTTTAAGAGTGTCTAAAGCTGTTTCATTGGGAGGTCACAGAGAACAAATCTGCTGATAAACGGAAAGGTGATAAAAATCTATAAGGATGGAAAGATGTGCCTAACTATCTGTCTGCATGACCCTCATCACTGAGATGCTTGGAAGTCTAACAAATTACTTATGACTTGATAGCAGTCCTGCAAGACAGTGTGGCTATGCATGGGGTGCTGAGGTGCTGACACACTGCATATCCAGAGCTTCACTGCAGGTAAGGGTCCTACATATTTTCAGAAAGGTTCTCCATAATGTTTTTCTCAAGGTCACATAGAAAATCTCTGGCAAACTAGGAAACAGAAGCACATTCTGGGCAAAAGATCAAAACTTCTCAAATTATGGTGGGTACAACAGACAGGGCAGCACCTTGCACCCTTTTCAACTGCCTTAGGCTTTGGATAAACAATTTCTGTGGCCCATTACTACTGAGTGAATAGCAATCTTTTGGTTTTGGGATATTGTTAACCCTCTTCAACCTGATTAAACCTGTGACACCTTACTCCTCTGTTTTTAACAACTGATACTAACTAGACACTTCAACAGCCTATTTCTTGGACAAAGAGAGGTAAAAGAAGAAAGACTTACAACAGGCTTGTTTCCCTCTTTCAGTGTAATCCAGTCCTCTCCATTGGAGCTGACATCTACACGGTATGCTTTCAGATAATATTCTTTCTTTGTTTCTTTTGAGATGGCTCCTTGGGTCCCAATTCCAGAAACAAAGCGGAGAAGGCCTAGATCTACCTGTGACAATGAATGAATTGGAACGTGAGGACAATCAGTTCAGAGCATAACAACACTGCAGAAGTGACACCCCCTTAACCCCCCATGTTTTACATGTAAACAGTGTCATCACAGGAGACAGGAACATTTGCCTAATGAGCCAGGAGGGTTCTTCACATGCCAGAGAATTATCTTTCCTCTGTGGGGGGAGAACCAGAGACCCCATCTGTGTGAATGGGAACCAGCAGACTGCAAAGACGTTACTAGAGAAGTTCCTCACAGACCAGTCTGGTGTACAATCGTATTTAATACTTTCATTAACTACCTTGCATAGGTGCTAATGAAATTCACTAAGGACACAAAGCTGGAAGGCATTGTCAATACAGAGGAGAATCATGCAGTGAGGACTGAATGACCCTGAGGACTGCAGTATTAGAGATGGGATGAAATCAAAGTCATGCCCTTAGAGAACGATAACAAGAATTCTGCTAAAACCCAGGAGCTCACCACTTGTGAACAGAAGAGGAGAAAAGAATCCCATGGTGTATTAGTTAGCCACAAGATAATTACGAATCACTGTGTGATTTTGTTGGGAAAAAAGCAAATGAATTGCTTGTAGCATATGATGTATTTGAAGAAAACAAAAAGAAGCATTAGCACAAATGCAATAATTCTGTTCCTAACTGTCAAATGTAGTGAACTTTAATAATTAGAAAATAATGACATTTTGAACTTACTGGAGAAATGGACACTACGGTATACACATGAATGTATGTTAAAGGCCTTCCCTCTTCTTCACTCATTCTCTCTCTTTCTCCTCTCATGAAGTTACATTGCAACCAAATGGACAAGTAATGTAGGTTAACCTTCCCCTCCTCCAGTTATTTATTTGTCATCCAGGTCTGTTTCCTCCTCTAGTTCATCATGTGGCATCACAGAGGATATATCAGCATAGCTGGGAGGATGATGTGGAGTAAAAAAGTGCAGCTACTCAAGTCAGTTCTCTGGCAAAAGAAACCTTTGTCCCAGTGCACAAGTCCCACTGACAAGTGGCTGAAACTAGGCACAAAACTTTCTCGCAGTTAGGCTGGTGACCACAGCTTTGAGACACTTGCCATTTCCTTACAGCCTTTCATTAGCCATTACAACAATCTAGTAAAATCAAATGTATCACCCTTTTTCTGTGCAGTTTAGAACCTCCTATTTGTTTGCTAAAGCAAACCATTTAATTTCAATATAAAATGACACTGTTCACGAAATATTTATACCCCTAAACTTCGGTTGTCCAGACTTCAGTAGGATTAAAATAGGTTGAATTAACCCTTCTCAAGTGAATGTCCCATTAACGTCTCAGGCTTTTTCATTATTTCCAAAGTACAGAGGATGCAGAATATATGTTCCCTGTGTCCCACAGGCATCCTTTTTCTTGAATGTATGTCATATTTCCAAAGGCACTGGAGCAGTTAAATCAACATGCTCTGCATTCTCTCTCAAAAGGCTGAAGGAAGTGTTATTGAGGACAGACTGGCTGCTCTCTCAATGCCCATGTCATATGCAAGGCATTTTGAAGTCTTCCAACACAAGAATAGCAGCCTTGTATATGACAGATAGAACGAGCTTTCAGTGCAAAGCCCCTGCCCAGTTTTTAAGGCTGGTAAAGTCTATATGTAACATCTTAGCCCTTGTCTTTAGAGGTGAAATACTGCAATATTTTGTTTTGTCGTGATAAAAAAATTCAGTCTTAAAAGAAAAAAAAAATCCCAGTGCTGCCTTACAAAAACAATCAAGTGATTTAAAGTAACTAGAGAGTCTCAGATGTTAGATTGTTGCAATCTGAAAGTTAATGGGAGAATCTGGGCATCATTGCGCTGAGCAATCTCAGCTTAACTTCAAATGCTCTCCAAACTGTACTTTGCTGATTGTAAAGTGTGCTGCAGTGAGTTATGTCCAATACCACATTCACTTCCAGGCTGAAGTGCACTTGAAAATCTGGAAGTCTGAGGGAGTGCAGAGCTAAGTTATTTAAATGATCTGCTTCTCTTACAATTTGAAACAGCTCTTCAGTTTTGAAATGATTAGGGTCCCAAGCCTGTACCATTCCAACTGATTTGAAATGATTCTAGTAGGGGCTTTTTAATATACAGTAAGTACTTCATTGTGAATATAGTCAAGCAATGGCCTATTACAACAGTTCTAGGTATTTTAAGCCAAGTTAAAATTTAACATCAGGGTTTAGGATGAGGTTTGATTAGTTGATGTCTGAGCTAACAATTTCAGCTATCAGTCACTGACCATTCCGGCAACTCAGGCTTGTCCCATTAAAGAATTTCAGGCCCCTAAATTTTTCTTGGTCCCAAATGCTGGTATTCAATATACCATCTTAAATCCTGGGGCCATACACCATCTATCCCACTGCCCAGAACCAAGTCTTATCTTCATTCCTAAAATGTGGCATAATTCAAAAGGAAGGCTGAAATTCTCCTTCCAGAACTTAATAGCTTACTGGGAGAGAGAGGGACTCTGGGAAGACCTCTAATTTATTGCCTATAGGTAGGGAAGAGGCAGCCTCCTTAGTGCTCCTGGCTTCAGTAACTGTGTAATACAGTGCAGAAGGAGGGAGGCATCTCTTGTTGTTAGGGAGAACATCTCTTCACATAGATGTGCTCTCTCTGGATCAGCAAATCTTTATGTGTTTCTTGAAAACTGGAACTATGTCAACAGCTGTCCTCTTCTGGAGCACCTGGAGGCTAATGGCTCAAGTGTTCAGCTGCGTGCCACAGCTTTAAACCCCCTGAAAAAGCAAGCTGTAACCCCAGACCTGCTGTATACCAGGGGGCGTTTGCTCACAGGCTGGTAGAGGAAAAAAGAATAACCTTTCTCCATCACTGTTTTGTGAGAAAGGAGCAGTGCAAACAAGAAAGATGAGGCTAAGCAGCATAGAAGTACAAGGGTAGGAGCTTTTAGTGCTAACCCTGTGTCACTGCAGAGGTCCGAGAGAGAGGTAGAGCTTAAGGCATTTTCCTCCCTTTGACAGTTCTCTGCAGTGGCCTCTGGAGGGGAACCACATCTCTCCAGGTGCATACAAACAGAATTGCAACACTGAGCACCCCTCTGTGGTGCCTAAGTATGTTTGCAAATTAAGCTCTAAATGTACCAATCTTCTTTGCTAACTAAGGTGATAGAAATAAATTATGTAGAAGACTACCTTGAAAACTGCATGACACATTTTAAGGAGCTGTTAACCTCACCTTCATTAATCACTAGGTGATGTATTTAGTTTTCTTTCCAAAGTCTCTTGAAACTTTGCTTCTGTAATATGAAAAATTGTGCATAAAACACACATTCTGAATGCCACACAGACTGCCCAGAGTTGAAGTTCAATCCTACCAACTGCTATTAACAATTGGAACCTGAAGGTACCAAAATGTACACGTGGTAAGACAGAGCTCTTCTGTACCACGGTAGCCAGAGGAATCATTGCAGAGGGCTGAAGCTCCAGTACAGCTGTGCCACCAAACAGGTCAGAATTCTTATGCGTTTTGAAGGCTTATGCTTATAGAGTCCAACTGCCTGCGTAATTTCCAGTCAACTTGGTTTGTCCTCTCCACGGAGGTCTCCAAGTGTTAACTTGACCAGAAGTAACCGATTTTTCTCAGATCCAGTCTCCTTTAGCTGAGATAGTAACACAAATCTTTAAGAACCAGATTTTTGTTTTGGCCTTCCTCTCCTTTTCGTTTCAAGAACTTGTGTTTCATGTTAAATTGAACTGTGGAGAGAGATGGTGATGAAATACAGTACTTTTGAAGATGAACATCAAATGCATTTTCCTGCAATTATTTGACATTTAACTTTCTGCACATATGATAAACAAACATCTGGTATTTATTTTAGAGGATGCAAGCAATTTTGTAAGTTATTGCATGCTGTATGTCTGTGATCCGAGATAGGCAGCTGTCTCCAAACCTGAAATCTTGACATTTCCTTTCCATGACCAGAGTTTCAGCTTTGACTAACTGCAGTATGTTGCTAGTTTTTTTTTTTCAAATTTTGTTCCTTTTCATTCAGATTAAAAAGCATATATTTCTCAGAAAATGATGCCTTACGGCCTCATCCATTAACACAGCCCTTGCTAATTGCCTGTGACTGCTGTTGCCTGTAGGAATGGGCCCCTAACTTGCAAGAAATGAGATACATCTCAAGTGTGTATTTTTTTTCAGGAGAGAAATTTTAATGTAAAAAAAGCTCCAGTTGTTCTTACTTCTAAAATTAATTTATTTCCTGTGAAAGCATATTGCAAGACACTAGCTGTTTCTACCTGTGAATTACTTCTTCTCTATTTATTCTGCAATACCTTTTAGCATCCAGGAAAAATATTTTTATTGCTGTCTTACTGTCTCGAAAAAATGGGGGTGGGTGACACATTTTTAAGACATAGATATGTAAGAGGTGGCATATGCATTTATTAGACACCAGTAAAAGAGAAGGAAAAAGAATAACATTTAGGTCTGCACCATGTATCATGTAGCAAACCTTAGCAAACTGCTGGATAAAGAACAACACACAACATACACGACTTGAAATTAATATTGCTGCTTCCTCTCATCATACATAACCATGTCATAGTATGGAAGACCTTATTTTCAAAACAAAAACCTATGTTTCTAAAGGATACAGTCATAGAGAGAGCTGTAGCAAAGGAGATGTTTTACCAGCATTCAACACTCCTACTGTAGGTCTGTTCAACAGCCTGAGAAAATAAAGGACAAAGTGCCAGGGTTTGATTAATAACAGGAAGCTTTTTGTTGTGGGCATCTCTTGTGGCTAGAAAAGCCATATAATCCATCACTTGACATGGCATACCAAAGTAAATATTTTTAGAGAACTGTGTCATTTCTCTAGATAGCATACAGTGCTCTGAGTAACGTTAACTGTTGTGATGCTTCACTGCTCTTCTGTTAAATATTTAATTAAGCAAGAGTTGATCTTTTTTATTAGGTGTTGCCTTTGATTTGACCAATCGTGCTCTCCCATGATATATACACAACCATCACTTAATTCCTTTATTTATTGAGCTTTAACTAAAGAAGATTATAATGCTAAGTGAAAATGGCACAGGCTCTAGTAGAAATTCTGAAAATAGTCTAATTAATTTGGTTGGAAAATTGCTTCCAAAAGTCTTTGTCCTTGAAATGAGTAGTCATTACAAAAGCACAACTCCTTGATTAATGACAAGGTGTAAATATTCATCCTGGGTTTAAGTGAAAATAGTTAAGGCTGTAAACTACCTATGATCTTTGTGCAAAATTCTTGGTGACATTTTTGGCAGTTCCATAAAGAAAGCGAGGAGAAAATATTGCTGTTAGTAAGATCTCTCCTGAGTCACTGAAGTCTTTCTCAATGACATTGACAGCAACATCCTGAAAGCCCCAGAAGAAAAAGCAGCTAATGACATGCTCAACTTTTAGTCCTGCCTCACAACTGTCCTCAGTTAGTATGCTTTACTGAACTGATGCTTATGTGACTTGGCAAAAATGGGGAAGCATGAAAGAGAAAATGAGCAAACATTAATGCCAAAGAAATAGGAATGCTTGGCGGCAAAAAGGAAATGAACTTTCTTTAGCAGCTGAAATGTTCCTCACAATCTTCACCTTCTGCCCAACCCCTTTTTTTTTTTTCAGTAGAAAAACCAAAAGTGTAAAGAGTCCCCAAACTGAAACAAAGTATACTATTACAATGAGATACCAATGCTGAGGTTGTAGCATTGAGTACAGTATTTTTTTTTAGAAGCAGATCAACCAGTTCTCACAAGAGAAAAATTAAGATGATGGAAAAGTATGACTGATGAATGTAAGAGAACCTCAGCCATCATTATGGGGCTGGTTCAAGAAGGAAAAGATGCAGAAAGTGTAAGAAAAATGAAATCCAGAAACAAAAAGGAAAAAAGAAAAGACAAGAAAAAATGAAAGAAAAGGCCTCTGTGCCTCTGACAGAGAAAAGATAATGCTTGTGTGGGCTGTGCTGCATCTGGATTCATGGCACATTCTCCCACTCGTATGTTAATTTTTTTTTGCATAAATCAGAAGCAACTAATTAAAAAAGAAATATTTAATTCTGACATGTTCTTTGAACTGGTGTTCCATCTGGTTCTGTTTGAATAGTAAAATCTGCTGTAGTTGTAAAAATTGGCAAGCAGCACTCTGGTAAAGAGAAACAAAAGCGACTCAGTACAGCAGGTTAATACACTAGCATTTCAACTTGAGACATTTCCAGAATTCAGCAAACCAAATCGCTCCAGTATGGAAACTATAAAGATCAAATGTGAAAGAGAAATGTTGCAAGTGGGCTGGGAGAAGCACTGCCACTGGTACACATTAGCTCTGTGTGATATTTTTAGTGTGAGTCTTTGAAGGAGTTTGGTTTTAAAGCAAGGGCAACGCAATGCTTCCCTGCAATGGGCTCACTGTATTGTACAAAATGCATCCAGTGCAGATGCAGTGATAGGGAATGATCCTTCTGCTATTCATTTGCAAGCTCCACCTTACACATTCATGTGGTGCTCTGATGTCACATGATCACTATTCAGAGGACTCGGAAAACATCTTCTTCTTAATTTATTTTTTTTTACTTGAAAACTAGTTAAAACCTGAACATCAAAATACAATAAACTCTGATAACAAAGGGAGGAAAATGTAATCGTATTGGGATTTCTATAGACTCTTGGATCTAAATAATCAGCATCTTATGCCATTCGAACCCTCTGTGTAGCAATGAAGAGAAAGGCTGATTAACTCCCTATGCTTTAGAAAAAGATTGTTTTACATCTTGCAGGAGCATATCTTGCTGTGAAATATTACTTCTTTAAAATGAAAACCTTTGCTTTGGCACTACATTAACTTGCAAATGGATAACCTAAGACATGTACAATGATTTGGTCAAAAAAGGAGGAATGTGAATGGCCTCTTTCTCCAGCTAAGATACTTAGGAACCCTTGCTGAGCAATAAACGAGTCAGGAACGTAATACTTTTAATTAACGTTTTCTGAATACTTATTTGTAATTTACATTTAATTTTAAACCTGAGCTTAATCCTCTGCTCTGGAATGAAGACAACTATTTAGTGCAGTCTGAATGTAACCTTCCCCAGTTTGTGTTAGAAACTATAGAAAAGGGAAACTCTATAGCAATACTTGCAGAACCACTCTTTTCTGAGAAAAGGACATAATTGTAGGACTTTTTTCCCCTAAGTGTACTGAGCAACTAGCACACAAATGGGAAACAAGTAATCCAAAGCTTCTCTATTAAACTGCTTCACATGTGAATAAGTGGGCTTTGTGTGGAAAACACTGAATTTTGCCTATAAAGTTCTTCTGTAGCATTTTTTTGCCAGCTGCTGTCCTGTTAAAATCAGAGGGTACAGGTGGAAGGGCTCGTTTTATAATACATTTTGGTATTTTGAATGCTTCTTTGTAGATGTGGTGCCTATGGACATGGTTTAGTGGTGACCTGGCAGTGCTGGGTTAACGGCTGGACTTGGTGATCTTAAAGGTCTTTTCCAACCAGAATGATTCTATGATTCTTGCTGTTTCGCAGCATACCTATGCTAATTAGTAGGAAGTTGGTAGATGAGAGGATGAAGAACTAAAGCTCTGCTGTCTCAGACAGCACACCTTGATGGTGTAGATAGATCTCACTGTGCAATCACTGTGTTCAGAGTGAGTTCTATTGAAATCACTGGAATTTGCTATACTGAGATATTTTTGAAAGTTCAAGCTTTGGGTTTTCTATAAAAAATAGCAACAAAATGAAGAAAAAATGCCAGTGTCTAAGATTTAATACTTTTTAAGCCTAATTTCACTGGCAATTGGAACAGGTGTATAGCCTGTGTCACAGAGAAATATATATATTTTCTTGTGGTCAGTTTTCTCATCTTGGAAAATAGGCACAGTCTCTTTAAATCAGTCAGTCATCCACAGGAGTCTGCATTCATTTATTTTCTGTTAAATGGAACTGTCAGTTTTGTTGCACCAAAATTCGATTTTCTATTTCATACACATTGTGTATGATGATTTTAATTTATTACTGGGTCACCAAGCAAGTCACTACTTTTTTAAAATATGAGTTTCTGCTACCTTCTAGAAAAATGCCAGCTAGCTGTAGTTAGATGGTATGGTGAGGGTTGTGTAAATGTATGGTGAAAAATGAGAGAAAAATACTATACATGCAAAGATAATTTTGCTTTTTCCTCGATGTGTCCCTCACAACTCTGAGGAAATGCACACATAGATGAAATACTTCTGAGGCTTTGATGTGGAAGACCCTCTGCTGAGAGTGGTGCTCTTGTCCCGTTCTGGAGGAGGAATGGGGTGCAGGCCAGTGACTACTGAGACAGCTCTACCCCTGGTTCTGAAGCAAGCCAGGGGGACTGGCTGCCCCCAGCTCTGCCCGTCCGCCAACAAAGCCTGCTCAAATTCCAACCACAGGGATTTCATTTCCAGAGTTTCTTTGGTCAGCTAATAGTGTCTGGTTTGTGTACACCCACTCTGCCTCTCTAGAAGTTGTTCTATCTCCAGCTATGTGAAGAGCAAAGCTATTGATTTTTAAGTGCTGTGGCTTTTTAAAATAAACACAGGATGTATTTTCTTAGTTAAGCATATCATGAAAGGAGTGAACACTCCTATAGACTGTTAATTTTCATAGCCTGATAAGAGCATTCCAAAATTATTCTGTGCTATCTCAGCCCTTCAATCAATGGAGGAGCCTGAAAGCCACCTTAGTCTATAGTAAAGCAATCTATTACCTAAATATGACCAGTTATAATATGCTGTGGTTTTATATGTGATAAAACAAATTGATCTGTTCAGCAGCTTCAGAGCATCAACTCCAGAAATGAGTTTGGCCTGAAGTGTTCAACACAGGAGGCTGCAATGACGAGAAAGACCAGACTACACAGGTACAGCTCAGCCGTGGAAGTTAGCTGTAAACAGTGCTTTTCTGATGAGAAGCCAGTTGTTCCTGAAAACAGAGGAACTGAACCTCAGCTTAATGTTCAGTCAGCTGTGTTTTTTCTGCTAGTAGGTTTTGTTTATCAGACAACTATGGAGTTTACTCTGATGCCTTTTTAAAGAGCTTTTTAAAGTCTTCAATGAAAACATTACAGGCAAAGCAAAATGGAAGTATTTCCTTCTTGAAATACATCCTTTTTCTTTCTTTCTTTATTTATTTGTGGAAAGAAGACAAATTACTTTCTGAAGGGCAAGTATTTTCCACTTGGAAGAAATCTCATTTATCCTTCCACTTTACCTATTTTGCTACTGCTGTGAAAATGTCACCTAATGGGCAGAACAGAACTAAACTGGGACAGAAAAGCAGGATGACACAAGGACAGGGGAGGCAAATAATAGCTCAGCAAGAGAAAATCTGTAGCATGGATGCTGGGATGGGGAAGGGCCCATAAGACTCATGAACTCTTCAGCTTCATACTGCTGTGCAGGTGTGGAAAGAGTGAATAAAAACGCACAATCATCTCTGCGAAGTACTCAGCAGTGCACCTATCATCTCCAACTGAGAGTCAGGCCTGTGAGAACAGAGACCTCTAGCTGAGTAACTACTCTGCTTATTATAACATGCCTCAGCTGTGCATTCCTACCTAAGGCTATGCACCACCCTCAGTCACTTAACTTCTAGCCTTGAGCTCTCCCTCACCACAATCTGACACCTGCCTAGTCTTGGAGATTAATTTATTTCTGCTGGACTCAGAAAAATTGCCTTTTGAGATACCTTCCTTCACATCTGCAGAAACTTGTGGCTGTGGTGGAGCGGATGTGTTGTAGTGCCTGGTAGCTGGGTGGACAAGGCTGCCTTGGTCCCCATGGGGTCTGCAAGCCATCTGGGAGAGCTCCCCTAGCAAGTAGAATGGCATGAACAACTGGGGTTTTTTGGCTTGATGGCAGTTTGAAAATCAGCAAATAATAACAAATGTTTTGAGTCAAGCCAAACATGTGAACTTGGTGAATGGAAAAAAAGAGAGTGAGAAGAATAATTTTGTAGAGTTTTAAAAGTGGCTTTAATTTCTGTGAAAGAAAGTAGTTGTGATTTAGAAAGAAAAAGATGTTGTGATTTTTTTAAAAAGTGGTATTTAGTTTAAAAACATATTTAAAATTTTAATTTCTTTCCCTCCTGAAAGTGAGATAAATTTACAAAATTATTTTAGTAGATGCTGAATCAGTGCTTTTGCTGGACACATTTTTAATTCACTATCTCAGCTGTAAAGGGCCATCTGTCTTGCAGCCGTTGAGGGGATGTAGGGCTGGACTGGGAAGTGGATGCATAAGTAATTACAGAGTTATATACAAACTACTCAGATCTCTGCATAATGGATCCCCTGAAAGAACTGAAACTATTATAATGATTAGGCTGGTAGTGGAGGCTCAGAGGGGCTCTGCTTCTGCTGCTCCTCCATATGTTGCATGCAGGATTGCTTGAAGCCACGCAGGACTCCCCTCTGTATTAGGGTTGATGCTGAAACATGTCAGAGGGAGGTAGAGAGGATTTTCTTCTAAACTGCATTTTGCACCTGCACTTCTGGAGCAATAAGGCTCACTTCTCTGAGCATCCCTTCAGCCTCCCCAGAGTGATAAATCCATGGCTGGGAACTTTCTGGTACTAAAACAGCTCTTAAAGCACTATGAATAATCAAAAAAACCTTCATACTTTGTAGGGCACTTTTATTTCTCCCTCTCCCTCTCCCTCTAGTCTAATTTCAGTACTTGCCTTTGTGAAACTCTACCATTTATTCCCATGTCGCAGTAAATAAAGGTACGAATATATCCTGCTGGGTCAATTAACCCCAGTTCTGTGCTGTGTCACAGTCTGTACTGGCTGTGATTTCCAGAAAGGAATATTCTTTTGTCATTCTTTGCCCATGTGCAAAGTATGTTAAGACCGTTAAGATAACTGTAACACTTTTCCACACAAAGCTAACTCTGCTTTTTTTAATTTCTGGAGTGCAGTTATGAACTGTAAAATGACACAAACTAAATACATGACTTGTATTATGAAGTGGTAGAGAAGACAAAGGACTGACACTTTTTGTGCTTTCATGTCACTGTGCTCCCTAATGATGGGCAAGCCCTGCCACAAAGCCTCTGAACCTCAGCTCTCAGGCAGTCCTTCAAAGGCTAGGAGAACTGGAAGGCTGAGCTTTCCCAGGTTTCATGTTATTCTGTGCAGTAATACGATGCACTTCACTTCAATATCTACCTCCAAAAGAAACAGAAATAATAAGAATAAAAATAACAGGCATTGTTGACTTGCACTTCCTTGAGCTTTCATGTGAAATACTTAGATAAGCTTGCATAGTAAAATCAACCTAAACAGCTGCCTGATGTAAGAATAAACCTGTTAATGAAACAAATGTGCTGTGCAGCAGCACATATAAATACTGACTATATTTTTAAGTGAATACCTGATAAGGAAATAAGCTATGACACAGATGAAAGGTCGAGACAGCAAACGATGACCTGCAATTATTTCCAGAAGTGCTATAGGAATAAATCCGTGCTAATCTATATCCCAGTTCACATCAGCAATGCATGCTTCTGGGTTTTGCTTACAAAGGAGCAAATAATCAAGAACATACGTTACTGCAAATGTAAAGGAATGAAGACAAATGTGGAAGGAAAATTCCACCTCAGAGGTCCTTCTCCTTCTGATGAAGTAGTGTATACATAGAAGTGTCTTAAATCAATGGAAGTATATCTTCCTTGAACAGGAGAGCTAGTGTTAAATAAACAACTGATATTTCAATCAGTGCAGGCGAGGGGGATCTCCCAGGCTGCTTTTTGAGGAAGCCTATTCTTACTTCTCTCTGGCCTTTCTCCAGGTCCTTAAATGCTACAAGATGGAGAATTTTGCACCAGATCAGCTGACTGGTCTAGAGGTTTAGAGAATTACTCTGCAAGAGTTGGAGGTGCTAAAGGGATGGGTGGGGAGTGAGGTGGCGATGGGCAGGCAGAGGCCAAAGGGAGCAACCAGACTTGCTCCCTGTGCCAGTCTCTGAGTCTGGCCATTTCCACGTGGTACTAGATCTGTGTCCTGCCGAGAAGTCCAGCAGTACAATTTTCGGCTGGATTAGCCATTTATGTCATTAGCCAGAACACGCAAAAGAGAGTTCATCTTGCTGTATGGACTTATGTTAGAATGGCCTTATGCAGAATGACAGATAATACCCAATCCAGAATATAACGTCTATTTATGTTAACCTCCTGTTAATCTTTTTTTGAACAAATTTGAACTGGCAGAGTGTGTTTATACTAGAATAGTGCTTTTTGGTTTATGACTGCAAAGTTTTGATCTGATAGTAGGATTCTTCAAGCTGGATGTATGGTTTTGTCCAATGCCAGCCATAATACGAACTGAAGTTCTTGCGTTATTAACAAACAGACCTTGCTTTCTGGGCAAGCTGGAGGTCTTGTTCAGTGTTACAGGATGAGAGAAAAATTGTACCACCCAGAAACTATCATCCAGCTTGGCAGCAGTGTAAAGATTTCTGTTATATGCATTAGAAGAAACACTTTTATAGAAAACATACATATTCTGCAGTAAAAGTACCCAGAAGGTGTTGCTCCTTGTGGGTTTGGAAATCCACGCCATTATGAGGACTGATGACAGAACAAGTTCCCAGTGACCCTGGCAACAGGCAATCAGTCTCCCATTCAAAAGCACACACACGTGGGTCTCAAGTGTCCTTAGCTGACGGCACCTATCTGGCTGGGCACTATTGAAGCTTCCCCCCCCCGGTCCTGTGCTGCCCTGGGGGGCTGCTGGCCATGACCCATCAGGGTGGCCCTGAGGCATAAGGACTTGCCATACACAGTGGCCCATGGCTCCTGCTCAAAGGCTTCAGAAATAAGATGCAAAAAGTTCCCTAAATATAAAGATTTTGCATGTTATTTTTTCAGATGAGTGTAAATGTAACCGCTGTTCTTAAATGCAAACATTAAATCTACTCTGTAAAAACACAATTACTGCTGCCATGGCAGAAATCAGTCATCTCATTTGAAGGAATGCCTTCAAAATGCAATCATAAAATCCCTGCACATTATGGGTTTCATTAACATTGTACTCCCCTAGGATTCCCAATTGCACAATAACAGGAGTTCTTTAAATTTTAAATACCACAGACAGGAACAGTTTCACTAAAACCAGATGTGAAACCCTTGCACTGGCCTTCTTGCTGGTTCTAAGTACTGAAACTGGCTGGTAATTCATACCTATTAACATGTTTGTTGTTCAGATTACAGAAATGGAAACACTATACTATTTTTCCTGTGAAAGGATACGTTAATGAGGGACAATGACTTATGTTGCAATGGCAGTTCCCTGCCCTTGATTAAATTAAAAGTGCTGGTTTTATTTTTTATTTTAAATTGTGCTATTTCACACTGAAGGGCAGTTGAGTTTGTGAAACGTAAGAGTAATAAACAAGTAGGCTCAGCTTAAGGTTGAGGAGCTAATAACATCCCATATGACAATAAACTAACCTCATGCTTATTTTTGGCAGCCCTTACCTCATGCATATCTTTACTGCATTCATATTACAAAATCCACAGACTTTATTAATGCGTTTTTAAAGAAGAAATTCAATCTGGAGTGACTCTGTTTCTGATTATGGAGTCACTCCAAATCTCAAGTTAGTAGAGCAATTCTCAAAAGTGTGTTTGAGAGTAAAAATAAAATGGAGAAAGTACTGTGCAGACTTACGGTGTGACTGTGCTATGGGTATTTTGAATCTAAGCTTTGACATTTATTTCCAAACAACTAAGGAAGGAATGGACAGGCAGCTGCCGCGCAGCAGAGCCTGCTATGCAGGTGGCATTCAGATGAACTCAGGAGTTAGTAGCCTGTGAGTCACAACGGAGCAATCTAGCTTTTCCACCAAAGAATGGGTTTCACATCCACAGATAGAATGCATGTAAATCCATTACTAACAACAAGCCAACACTATTTTCCTAATTCTTTTCAGCGAAATGGTCCAAAAGACGTCAACACCTCAAAGAAGACAATCATATCGCATGCCCTCTAGATGTCCTCTGTAGATACCAATCTCCCTTTGCTGATACTTAACTGAGGTTTTCTGTTTCTTCTGTCTTAGCAGAAACATTAACCTTGAAGGGAGGGGTACAAGTAAGGGAACAGAGAACTATAATATTTTCCCTATACAAAGAACCAATACACTAAGGAAATTAGTATTTGGAGCTGAATTTTCAAGCTGCTTTGCCCATGTATGATTATACATATCTCATACATATGCCGCAGTTGCATATGCATAGTTGCAGTTTGAAGGCAGACATCACTACTTAACCAGCTGCAGTGTATGTGCAGGTATGGAAACCTGCTATCATGAGAAGATTAATGAATAACGATATACATAAAATCTTTGTCTCTCAGACAAGGGCACACAGGCAGAAATCTTCACTTTAAAATTTCCAAGTTCAGTGTTGCTGTATCCTTCAGACTGTTTTTTGCTGTTGAATATTTTCTAGAGTTCTTGCACTGTGCAACAAAAATCCATTTATGCTGTACTGCACAAAAGCAAATGCTTCACATATATGACTAGTTTAAAATAGCATACAGAACAAAACAGAACAGAGTGACCTCAGTCCTTCATATCGAAGAGCCTTCCTCGTTGTATAAAATATTATGATTTTTTTTTTAACGGGTAATTTCAGAGTATTTTATCAGTTACATGTCCTTGGTTGTTTGTCTGTAAGCTCTTATGGAGATGAACATCTGTTCCTGGGGATATTTATACAGACAAAACACGGGATTTCAATATTTTATCCGGATACAAACTCACAACATGTGCTTAATGCCAATGGCATCAAGACTTCTTAGACGGTGGCAGTTCATGTGCACAAGGACTCTGTTATTGAGGTGCCTGATGGTCTGAAGCACTTAGCACCCATCTCAAGATTCTCAATTAACAGGAAAGCATTTAGAATACATTTGGAAGTTTAAATTAGCAATGTTATGTTGAATTACACAATAATAAATAAGAATTAATATCCCTCTGACACAAATGGAACCAAACATGAGTTACACCACTGCACCTAGTGAAAAGCTAGGGGATGGTATGCTCAATTTCCAAACTAGCTTCTGCTACATAGGTTGAGTAGAAATGATTAACAGCTCTTCTGCAACTTGTGTTAATCACACCTATCTGATGCAATGAATCTTCACACAAGACTTGGTAGGCTTAGTCCTGCAAACAAGAGCTAGCTCTGCACTGAAGGCTGCTATAGTCTAGCTGCTCTGTCATAAACTCAGGCTTGGGTTTGCTGGTCCCTCTACATGGACCCTGGCCAGTAGAGGAGATGCCCTAGGGTGAGACTGCTCAGGGCAATGGTTCCTGCTGCCTTTTCCAAGGAGGGGCTGGGTGAAGTAGATGAGAGCTGTGGCTTCTTGGCTGATGTGGTAGCTGCAGGCAGCATAAAGCTGCTGAAAAATATGCTCAGTGGTTGTTTCAGCCCCCAAGCACCTTGGTTTATGGCAGAAGGAAAGGGGGCTGAGAAATTAATGGGCAGGAGGCCTGAGGTACCCTGAGCTGTTTTAAGCATAAACCCCAAAGCAGCTTAAATTCTGTTATGTGTTTGTTATTAAAAAAAGTCCTTTGAAACTTTTTCTCAGAAAGATCTACTTCTAAGTGAATGGATTAAGCTATATATACATGCACATAGTCATCATAACTTAATAAAGTTAATAAGCACACAGAACACAGGAATGAGATTTGACTAGCTCTCTTGTTTTGATTATCCAGTCATAAATGCATAAGTGACAGCAGAAAAGAAGGAAATAAATAAAAAGTGGTGGCCCTCTGACCAGATGAAACACATGGATTCATTCTACCCTTTTTCCATGTGCATTCCATGGATTGTAAGTGGCAATAGGTAATAACAAGCCTTGCACTTAGATAAGGCTGAGGAGATTTTAACATTTATTCCTACATAAGGAAAAAGGATCAATGGCTTTTTATTTTTTTTGCCACTCTGAAGTCTGATTAGGTCCATCATATGTGATTACCAACTTGCCAAGAACTCAGGATGTGTAGAGGCCCCTAAGCAGGACACCCGAGAGTCAGAAATGAAAGATTTCCCACTCTTTCTTCTTTACTAACTACTACTCAACATGTTTTTAAATTTTCTTGCAGACAGCAAACCTCACAGGAAACACCAATATGAACACTCGTATGGATGGCTAATAAGGCATTGTTTTTATATGTCAGTTAGTAATTTCCTATAGAAAACAACAGAAGCAGGAGAAAAGTTTCACACATATGAACAAGTTTTCAATATTAGTAATATTGATCTAATATGCTTAAGCTATCTCTTAGCTTCTTCCAACAGAAATAAAATCTAGGTTACACCTTAGAAGTGTAAGTCAACCTACAATTAAGAAAAATCAGTGCTTTATTCACCTAATGATATCAAGGCTTGCCTGCTAGTATAGATTATCTGTATACAGTAATTCATATGAATAATTTTAATCTGTTCAGGAATCATGTGCTGCGGACCTGATATCAAATAGCAAACAAAAAGCCCAAGGAGACTGATTGAACTCAAGAAGTCTCTTCATGGCAACAAATGTTTGCATGATTTATCCTGCATTAGCAGAGCAAAGACAAGGCAGCCAATCTTACTAATGAATGTTGTGTTTAAGGACGTGGAAGAATAGCTACTAGGCAGAGACTGCTGAACTCATTTCATGTGTAACATATTCTAGAAGGTAGATAGGTCTTCTGAGGTGAAATCTGAGTGCATGAAAACACTGTGCTGTATTAATGCTTAACTGTAATCAGCTAGAGACAGCACGTGCTCAGTTTACTGGGACATTCCACTTTAAGTGCATGTTAAACTAATATTGACTTTTCCACTAAACCAAAATCTCTGTTTTTTTGTGCCCAGAAGACTGAAAAAACAATAGGCGTGGGAAGCAGAAGAATTAATCTTCCTGACCTTTTCTTTTTTTATACCTTTGGGAGTCAGTCTTTTTTTGTGTGTATAATAGGGAATGTGCGCTATTCATTTACAATGATTCTTAGATTATGTAGAAGTGCTTTACTGTGGTTTATTTTTTTCTTTTCTTTGCATTCTCCACATTCAATAAACTCCACAGAGTATTATTAATAATATCTTTAAAATGTTATCTTTTTACCTGTATCCATTCTCTGACAGAATCTTCCCCTGGGGTCCATCCATTCTCAGGGTAATTTAGCCGGGACCTTTCTGAAGACCAGATAGCACTGTACTGAGAGGAGACAGTGATTTGATCAGAGTGAATTTCTCCTGACTCCATACCTAGTGGTTCCATGCACTGGAAATCTGAAGAAAAATAAATTGCCATCATTATTATGGTCAGCTTTTTGATTTAGACTTTGAACAATGAGAATATTTTCCTGCTTTGAATATCTGAAGAATATATTTTTATGTGACTTTGAATTCTTTAGGAATTTTAAGTGAGGCAGTATTGGGCTTGCGGTGTCATTATTAATACTGTCATTTGAGTTGCCATGACAATTCCTGCAATAATCATGCTATACAAATATTTTTGCCCAGTATTGTAACAGGTTCAATATAGGACAGTAGAATTTTATTTTCTAGGGTAGCACAGGCACTTCTGTGGATTCATAATGTAAACCACCCTATGTTCAACTCAGTTATGCACAAAAGCAGGAGAGACAAAACAGATGACTATATAAAATGATTTTATTTTAAAGCTATTTACCCTGGTACAAAAAGTATAAAATGTTTTAGAAATATTATTACAATTCTAGCCATTATCTTTGGAGCCTGGAAACTGGAAAGAAACAGATCAACAAAATTTGAATCCAGGCCAGAAGATTATTGACCTAAGGGAATTACCACCTCTTCTGTAACATGCTGTATTTCAAATGAGTTTATCATCTTCATCCAATCTCTTTTTGTTGTCACAAAAATTATCTGGATAATTTAGAATCAATTGACATCCTAGTCACTATATTGACTTCAAAGGCTGATAGGGCATGGAGACTAAATTCTTCTTGCACTCTTCAAAAATAAAGGCTCCAATCCCCACTGAAGCAAGAGAGATCAGTGGCTTTAGATAGATCTTCACACCCAGCTGCTCATGAACCCCCCTGTCAGAGTTTTACCAACCCCATTGCAATGGCAGGAGAAAATAAATGTGCCTAAGCTTCTGTTCAGGGACTTCATAGTATATAGATGTAATTCAGTCCTTCATTTGCAGTTTAAGGTAAAACACCAGTGTGTGAAGTGGAGGCTCTGGAATTTAAGCACACTCCTTTTTACCACGCTTCCTCTGGAGCTGACATATCTCTAACAGAGGAGTGGGTGCTGAGCTGAAGATTTCAAAAGCTGTGAGTTGGAAAAATGAGCTTTTAATAAGCAAAGTGGTGACTTTTCAATGAAAATTAAAATATTCTGAAAAAAAATCCTTTTTCTGGGATCCAAAAACTTCTATTCTTTTCAGAAATGCTCCTTATAGAAACTGTAGTTAGGGTGCCCCATAACTGAATTCTCAAACTTGTTGCCAGACTGCATTTCCCGTGGCATACCATCCTTTCCCCCATTTCTGTACTGCTTCAATATATTACGGGCCTTGAGTGAAGTACTGAAGCTAAACTACACGAGGGTAAGAATCAAAGTAAATTAACTTCTGCTTGGAATCAGAGGAGAGCCATAAGGTACTACAAAAATGCAAGACATGGTAGGTAGGAGTTATATTCAGATCTCTAAAAAGTAGGTGCCTAATTTGATCTAGACGTGGGCTTTCTGTGTAGTCTATTGAGAGGGATAAGTACCTCCTGGAGATATCTCACATGTCTGAGATAAGTGGGCTGAGTTGTCCTCTCCAGGTGACCCTCTCTCTATTGACAACACAAAGGCCAAGAGTGGCTGAAATTAAGCAAGAGGAAATACTCCTCTGTCTAAGCCTGCATCATAGAAAAAGTTTCCTCTTATCATCCAAAAGGGTTTTCACACACATTAACTTCTCCTGTTCTATTGTCCTGTGTTTAAAAGCTGAAGCCATCCCAGGATAGCAGGCATTATTAATTCTGGCTCCAGTATGATGATGCCTCTACAGCCCAAGGAGGATGAGTGTGGAGGAGATGGACATGGGGACTCAAGTTGCCTATGCTAGCTAATGAAGGAGTAGGAGCAGCACCTGCATACGGAGAAGCCTAACTAGCTGGAGGTACAATCTGAGAGAGATGGAGGAGGATGCTTCCCATGCACAGAGGCTGGGTATGCCTTGGTCCCTCTTCCTGTCTTTGCATGTACAAGAAAGCTATTAAAGAGGCAAGGGGCAGAGGACAGGTGGGCAGTAACAGGGATAATTTCAGTTTAATCCCTTTTCTTTTGTTATTTCTTTGACTAAACAAGTACATCAAATCTGGGTGAATCTGCCCAAAACTCAGTAAGTCACAGAAAGGAGAGAGAGCTTGATTTAAAGTGTGTATTTTATCATCGAGCAAAGCAAGAAAATCTGCAAGGCCATAGTGTAGCACAGCCCATTATATTCCTGCGTCTCCCTCACTTAATTTCATTCTCTGTCCAAAGGGCAAGCATGAAAATGAGGCAACTGTGAAAAAAATATGAGACAGAGAACAAAGCTTACATAGCTTATGAAATGGTTTAACAAGACATGGGTTTTTTTATTCAAGAAATTGATCAACAAAGCTTATTCCATGTAATAAAAGAAGGCTTTGCATAGTGCATTCATTGTTCATGTTTCATTGTTTTAATGCAAGTGTTCAATTGCTCTACATTCCTGTGTTTCCTTGGTCAGCACAGTTTTTCACAATAATTATCCCAACTTCCTGGTAATACTAGGGAATAAAGCTGTAAGGACAATTCTGCCTCTTGCACTGCTTTTCAAAGGGCAGCTGTTCTTTAAAAAAAAAAAAAAAAAGGAAAAAAATTCGAAACAGAACCAGTAATTCCCCACCATCTTATTTATTTAAGGTTTCTTTAAAGTTTCATGCAACACCTGGTGTGCAAGAAGATATAACAGAGGATATTTTCCAAGAAGCTCTGCGGGATAGATAAACACTGACCTTCTGATACACTGCTCTGCGACACGCTGTAGTTTGCTGAGAATCCCTCTTTTGCTATTGCACTGTCGGTGTAAAATACCATTGAAAGAATCCCTGTTGAAGACCGGACACGTCCTGGGTTGTTCTGCCCACAATAACGCCCTATGTGCGGGCCAACTGCAAAGAGACAGGATATAATAGTAAACTACCAGTTCTACTACAACAATAGATGCCACTACAACAGCCTCCTACAGGAAGTCTCCCAGCAAGCAACAGTGAAGCTCTACATTCAAAATCACAATCTCATCAACACCTTAGCAGTGAACAATAAATTGCTTATCCTAACCCTAGTAATCTTACTTCTAAAATGTTTCAAGTAGTACTCCATAAACCTCTGAAAATGAACCAGAATTTCAAAAAGTGTCCATTAATATGTGCACAGAGGGCAATGATGCACAAAATTACATGTACAAAACACCAGAAATATTTTCCAAAGTCTGACTGAAGCACTTATTTATGACAATGACATACAAATGGCCTGATTTGCCCACCCAGCTTACAAGATGCTCTGGGAATACAAGTTCAGGCAGCACTTTCCAGGTTTTATGCTCAATACTGTAGATCATCTGTTAATTTAATATCTAATTTAGAAAAACATTTTTGCACTCATATTGAGGCTCTGACTAATGACTCTTTATCCTTCCTATTTAGGCTTTCAGCACACCCTCATAGATTTTTTGCCCATATGCTTAATATTAAAGAATACTGTAAAAGAATTCAAGAGGAAAATCTTAATCCTTCCAAAAGCGCAAAGATTTCTTAGGTGTATCTCCATGTCACAGAACATGAATACATACACACATATATGATCTCTCTCAGTGTTAACAATGTATAAATCAGTTCCTTAATTAAGCTACCCAATTCACAACCAACATATGTGGCCTTCTAGCACTTGAGCATTCCCTATAGATAGGTCCCTAGGCTGTTGAATAGTGGTACATCTGTGCTTACAAACAATAAGAGAAGATACCTAAAACTCATCCATGGAGTCAATCATTAAAATAATCATAAGACATCACTCTAATGCTTACACCACTGGCTTTCCAGGCTTAAATTAACACCTTGTCATTTCTCTAGGAAGTCCATTTCACTTTCAGCTTAAAATATAAAATGTTTATATATCCTAATTGTTCACAGCTCAAAGAAAATCCTCAGCTAACATAATTTTGTACTCATTGGCATTTTCCAACAAGTAAAACAGTTCCAGCTTGGAATAACTTTACTATGTAAGCTACACATTTCTGTAAGCCCCTAGAGTTGCCAGAAAGAGGGAGTTCAGATGTTACACCTATTGCTGCCAGCTTATACTTCTGGCCATATTCTGGACATAGTTAATCTTCAGTTGCCTTGGCAATCCCTTGGCATTTAAAATACCTACCAGTTCAGCCCTTTTCTACCAGGGTTGTTCAATGCAGTACTGACAGAATGAAACACCCTACAGATGATATGAGTTGAATTCTTCCTCCTCCTAGAAATTACTAAAGCTTTACAGCTTTACTATTTGAAGTGAGAAAGTTGTTTTAGACTGCTACCATTAGTGGCTTTTTAAAAACACAAAATAATGCCCCCACTCCAATTGCTGCAGCTTCCTCTTTTGCATTTTCTACATGCAAACAGCTCTGAGATGGCTTTCAACATTATAGCTACTGAACTGCAAGAAAATAAGGAGGCTAAGGCCACCATGTTACACCATTCTGAGCCGTCCTCCTCCCATTTCCTGTAGGAAAGCCTCTTTGAAATGACAGACAGAAGAGAACTTTGTTTAAAGCAGACAGGCTTTAAGATTCCTCATGATTCACTGGTTTATAATTTTTAAGACACATTTAGTGATTCTGCATTTCAGTCTTCTACAGATCGGCCCTGCTATCACAGGACTATTCCCTTTGCTAGCTATATAGGTGCAAGAGCCAAAAAACTTGCAGAACGTGACAAAAAGGTACTGAATTATGTTGCACAACATGTAAACCTTAGCCTACTGAGCTAATACGGTATTGATTTGAGCAGAACTGGATGAAATAAGAGATTCTTCTTCTTCTTACATAAATAGCTAACACAAAGTTCCCCTTTTTTCCATTCAAGTTTTGAAAACTTCTGAACAACAACAAATTATCAAATGTTTCAGGTGTCACCGTATCAAATACATACTGTGTGGGGAGCACTATCTGAGCAATCATTCAGGGGACGATACTGCTGTCTGCTTAGGCAGACTATGCCACTGCTTTTTTTTACCGTTTTCCTGACCGTTCCTTATGAACTGAGATGTGCTTTCATAAGAGACTATATACAGTTCCAAATGGGAATTTTAGGGCAGCGGGTGTTGAAAAGTCATCAGACCCAGAAAGCTCTTTGCAGCCTCTACCTGCCTATGCTATAGCTATTTCTGGGACCCTGGCTCCTCTTTCCACTGGCATAGTATAATATTGTGGAAAACAGACTATCTTTCAGGTTAAAAGATGGAGGGACAACTAAGAAACCTGTTTTGCAAGCTTTTCCCAAAATGCACAATGAAATACACATTTGCTCATCCAGTTGAAATCTTATCTTTTGGAATTCAGTTTATAAAACCCCAACAAAGCACAAGCAAGGAAAAACAGTATATCAGACTTCTAAACATTAAATGAAATGTTAAGTAGACATTTTAATTAATTTTAAAGCCGCTTTGGACAGTAGGCTTTGGGAAGTATTTTCACAGCAGTATGATTGTTACTGACAAAACATTTGCACACAATATAGGATGCTAAAGAGAAAATAATTTAAAAATGAATCCCATCCTCACAGTCCGGTAGCCACCTACACTGAGCTTGTGTGTAGTCTTATATTTTAATAGCTTCTCACAGGAGTGTAGAAAGCAACCACAGCAGAGGAGAAACACACTTAGATTAATAGCAACCCTCATTTGCACTGATGTTAACAACTGAAGTAAAGTGTTTTGTAATTCAGTGGAAGCTCTTGTGGTATTGACTGAAGCAGCAATATTTAGCCTGTGGTTCTCAAACCATATGTAAACTTCCTTAAATTACTTTTGAGCCCCTAGTAGACAGTCTATAGAGCTCCAAAGAGAGCTGCATGATGAATATGTGCGATTCATCACTTAAACTAGTCCTCATTCTGAGTGGGCTATCTTTCTTCAAAGTCATCAATGGGCTGTTCTCAGCAGAGGCTGGCTGAGGTATATTTGTGCCTGGGGCAAGGATATTTTTGGCATCTGGTTTATTCATGCAAAATCACATACTTCTATTCTGTGATCTATTCACCCCCCTGCTCTAACTTCACCTGTTATCTCCGTCAAAACATGGTCCCTTTCCTGCGCAATATTTCCAACATGCACCTGTAGTTTCTGAGTATTTTCCAACATGGTTTGTTTCACTTACTGCTTTGTTTTAAAAAAGAGACCAAGTGCCCTTGGCATGTAGTTACGCAGAAACAAAATGCGAGGTTTGAGGCATTCCGGAATGCCTGCCACTCCCCTCCTGAACCAACAAAACACTTAGACCACTGTTTAACTCCAGACCCATAAGTGTCCTTGGTGAATTCCTTTTGAAGTCAAGCTAACTGTTCACATGCTTCAAAGATAAGCACGTTCTGCAGAATCATGACACAAGTACTCAGCACTTGCCAGATTCAGTCCACTAAAAGGAGAACCAGGTAGGCTGAGGACTCCATGACTGTAACAGAGCATTTCAGGATTAACATCTTTGTGAACGACTGTTGAGTTGCTGGCAAATTATCTAACAGAAAATTGTTCCCTATCAGAAAAATGACAATTATATAAAAGCTAAGAGTATATGGAAGCGTACAGATTTTGACATATCCTTTTAAATATCATCCTGATAATTTGTTTAAGAGAACATTTATCTTTTTTTTTTTCTTTTTTGGGGTACAAAGGGAAAAAAATGACAACTGCAGAAAAAACCAAATTTATTTCCAGCAATCTCTAGTGACTGTAGCTGCTCAAACTCTACAGTGAAAACATTTTCCACTTAATGTTGAGTTTCATCTGCTCTAACTGAGGTATCTAAAGTTTACATCTGAGTTAGTGATTCATTGCTCCCACTACAGTCAATGAGATAAGAACCTCCAGAGGTCCATTAACTGTGCCTTAAAGCAGATGTCTGCGACAGATCAGAGCAGGGTGCTGTTCTCTGCTGGGAAGGGAGGGATTGACAGTGCCTGGCTCAAACACTGATGCCTGGTTTCCAGAGCTAGGTGAAAGCAGCATGTTCAGGAGGCTGTCCATCTAATGCTGTGCCTGCAGCGATAACTATTTTCCATAAAACTGTTCTCTGTGTCCTACTAAAATACTGCCATCATCCTGGCAAACCACAGCTGTGTTGCTGTGGAGCAGTGGGTTTGAACTGCAGGATATACATTTTTTTTCCCAGCATTTAAAGAATCATTCTATTTCCTGTTTATATAAGTGTAGTGCAATAGCAGCTTTAACATCTAACACAACTAGGCACGTGAGCAGCAAAGCAGCAAACAAAGCACAATAGCTTCTTTTTTTTTACGGCTATATCCATATAACTAAATACAGCAGGACTGGGACCACCCTCTGGACCTGCAGCCAATGGCCAAGGACTGTTCCTGGGACCAGACTAACAGTGTGACCCAGCTCACTCCCATAGGGCTCTTCCCTCTCTGAAGCAGGATGGCTATGTCCAACATGCCTGTTGGAATGACCCCCAGCTTTTGCTGTGCTCCAAACAGTGCCTAGGAATTCCTTGGGAAAGTGCAAACTGATGTGGGCAAAAATTGTGGAAGGGAGCGTGCCAGCAGTTAAGAAGTACACACAGCCATGCCTTGGCTCTGTCTGAGTTGATAGCGTAGGTTTGGCTTCAGAATATTTTTTCACGGACTAAAGGGAAATGGACAAATGGCTGAAAGACTCACCCTGGGTAAACCTCCCTTCATCAAAGGCAACCACACTGTCTAATACTTTTCCGAAATTTACTATATACATGTGGATGCAAATTAGACCTATTTTGCCTTGCCGCCTTATTTTTCTTTTTTTTAAATGTCTATCTTCAGTTTATGGGCCAGGTCATACCAGTGATTTCTTGTGTCAGCTTTGCACTTCAGTTAAAATAGTTCCTCCTCCATCCTGTGATGTATTTGTACAGAAGCAATCACATCTTCTCTGCCTTTGTAGTTAACGTTAAACAAGAGCAACTGACTGCTGGCTAAGGATTGTCCTACAGCGCAATGATGCAGTGAACACTTCCCTATAACCACCGCAACCTACAACAGTTTGTATCTAGGGAAACATTTCTTTCCATTCTATAAATTCAGTTGACTATTTACAAACATGTAAACACTCTTATTGGATATCAGGATCGTTCTAGGTTTAGACAGTTTGTGCAGGACTTGGAAGGCTGATAATGCTGGTTGTTAATTGCTCTTCAGTATGGCTCAGTCACTTTCTTGAACCAGGAAATTATTGCTTTGAAACTCTCTGATGTGAACAATAATGCACTTCTTTTTGGTAATATTACACACAATTTGATTGATTGGATCATCCTTTCACGTGTCAGTTTAAATGCACGTTCTACAGGAATTCAGTTTGGACAGATTTGGCCTATATACAAGTAAACCTATTATTAAATGTTCCAGACATCATTACTGTAATGTTACAATACTGTTTTCCTAACTGAGGCATTAAATACTAGTCAGCTACTGTTATGGCTCTTTCCTCCCTATTTAATGGAGTGGATTGAAAAGAGCCACGATAAACCCATCAAGCATAAAACAAAAAGGAAAAACAAATATATGTTAAAAAGTGCATACCTATTTACTGCAGCATCAATAAAAGCTTTAATTAAAGTTAGATTGGGGGTTTATCTAGGAAAACAGGTACATTTAAACGTATTACTAAAATATGTTCCTTAAGTTATATGTTTCCATTTAAATGAAATATTAACGTAGGACTAGCAGTTTGTAGAAACTGCCGCTGCTGTTCATAAAAGCAAAGAAAATATCTATTAATATGGGTTATCACACCAGTGGAAAACTGAAATAGCTGGAATTAGCACCCAACACAAACAACATACATCTTCAGTTGTGGAATTTTGCTACAAGTTACAAAATTAAGAGGTAAAAGGACAGCTTCAAGATGCTTCTCTTTATCAGCTTATGCCATAGACAGAAACAGTGAAAAAGGCATCACAATCAGTTTTACATGGCTGTTTGCAAAATTTGTATTAGCATTTGGGCACCCTAAAGGCTAGCCATTCAGCTTGAATAGTTCCTTTTAGGCTGGAGCCGCAGCCTATTGATCTGAGGTCCTTGGAGAATGGGTACATGGATGCCCTACCTAGAGAAAACTGGGATCTTGCAGACCCATTGTTCTGTATGAAAAAAGTGGAGAAATCATGCAGCTATTTTGTTCATCAGTCACAGTGGAAAACAGAGATATGAGATTGGGCAGAGGGTAAAATGAGGGCTCACTGGCTCTCTAGGCTTAGCTAATATCTAGCTATGCACTTAGTGAATTTGCACAAGGTCAAGTGTGGTCAACAATTAAGTGGAAAATTACTGAGATGGCAGAGAAGTAAGTTCCAGAATGGTACCCTACACACCCACCCTGACACATGCGCCCAGCTAATCAGATATTATAAATTAACCAAAAAAAATAAAACCTTTGGATTTGCTTATACTTCTAGAAGAGAGAGCACTATGAGAGAGGAACCCCGCAGTGCCCAGTCACCAAAGCCACCTGAATGAATAACTCAATGACTGTTTACTGACCTGGGTAATCATTTAGTCGCTATAATTTCAATTGTATGGGCACCACGTTTTCTCTGGCAAAGAAATTCTCTACTTGAACAGGTAGTCTGTAACCTAGTTCCTCCACAAGCTGGAGGGTTAGTACCTGAAGTCCAGTTTGTGCAAATTGCTGGAAATTTCTGGAAAATACTTGTGTTAGATGTGAAAATTTTAATTTATTTTAGCGTAGGAGATCCATCACCTACTTCTTCTAAAAACAGAGATTTCCCCCAAGCCAGCCATTAAAAATTAAACGTCTTTCATTAAAAAAAATAATTCACACTGTGATATGCTTTACTGAATAAATTTATAGAGCATTTTCCCTGTTTCTCTTTAATTCAACTCATTTCACATAAATCAAGCAAGAACCTCTCTAATATGACATTTAAAAAAATGAGAATATGCCTTCTGCAGCCCACTACAGAGTAATGGTTATGCATATCACAGTCCATTTTTCTCTTACCATCAGGGAATCCATCCCAGATTTCCAATCGGTCATAGCGACAGAACGCTCCCCCTGGAGTATTTGAATCAGGTTCCAGCTCAAAGCTTTCAAATTCCAGTATAATCTCTGACATCTTTGGTGCAAAGATAATATAAGTGCATTCAAGGCTATTGGGATATTTTTCAGGGAATCCAGGAGACTTTATCACTCCACTTGAGGAAGTAAAGTTTCTGGAACATTCAGGTCCTGTAAGAGAAAGAGGAAAATCACCCAGGTTAACACTATGCTACTAAGCAATGTAGTTAGCTGGAAAACAAATTAGGTCATATTGTCTCTCCAGCAGCAAAGGTGGCTTTTCAATGAAACACCTCATTTTAATTGCTGCATTAATCATTCAGCCAGCTTGTTCCTATTATTGATAGTCAGGTTTTAAAGTGCAATTCGAATATACTGTCTGATCTCCAATTTTCAATTTGTATGGAACAATATGAAAACTTGTACCAGCTCTAGAAAAAATTATGACAAATACAAAGTCATGTGGGAACAATGGAAATGTAAGCTGTAGAAATCTCGACAGAGCCCCAGAGAAATAATTATAGCCCCTTCACACTCAAATCTTTAAATCTTATGGCTGACAGGTTTTTATTGGCGAAATAGAATTTCTTGCGAAAGCGGGTAAGTGAATTCAGTAGAGGGAGTAGTGGTTTCAGATTCCTGGAGCACTGACTCAGTAACTCTGCCAGATGTGACCTATGCCTCCTTGACAAACTAAATGTGAAAGGCAATTCGTACTTGTACCAAGGGTGAGTGACTCACTCTGAGTGGTGTTGACACAGGTGCACTAGTAAAATGTTGCTGTTAGTGCAGGCATGATAAACTGTGTGATTACAGCCAGTGTTGCTAGAAGTCACCTAATGTCAATGTTGACACACCAGCTTTTCCTGATGTCCCCACCATGGCATAATGGGATGCTCCAAACAGTGCTCTTGGTGGAGCAGGAAAGATGCAGTAAAGATGCAAGGGTACAAAAGGCCTGGATTTGCCTTTGTGAGTACAGGGAACTAAAACTGGAGTCCCTCTCTTGTTGACAGATTACATTTCTCCTTTATCTAGGTCCCTCAGGAATCCTTTCTGTGGATCCCACATCTGCAGGTGTACTCAAAAGTCAGCTGCAGGCACTGCCCACACATCCTCCCACAAGGTTAGCATAGA
The DNA here is from genome assembly GCA_033124195.1 of Coracias cyanogaster. Taxonomy (NCBI): domain Eukaryota; kingdom Metazoa; phylum Chordata; class Aves; order Coraciiformes; family Coraciidae; genus Coracias; species Coracias cyanogaster. The sequence continues at coordinate 38,509 of JAVSBS010007569.1, forward strand.
CACCTCCCTGAGATGTTTAACACTCTAATGGATTCAGGGCATTGGTGGATAGCAACTGACCTGGGGAGTCTGAGTAGGATGACTTAGATGAAGGTCTTTGGACATGGAGTAGAGGAACGACACAGGCAACACAGTTTAGTTGCAATGGGCAGGTCTGTGCTGGAGGATGAGCATGTGTGAGGTTTCAATTTGGATGAGGGTGCCCAGCATCCTGGAGACTGTACTCAGGAGCCTTAGAGGATTTCCAATGCTTAACACAGATCATTGAAGGAAAACAGTCTGGCTTGTTGCATATATGAATACTCTTATTTCACCATAGAAAATGTTTTCCTTGTGAATGTGCCAAACATATTACCCCCCAAAGATCTGGCCACTTTCCAGCTAAATTCAGCATGCAAGAGAGAGGTCTGAATGAATTTAGTCAGTTCAGGTACTTTTGTCCTTCAACAGATGCTGATAGGAAATGCTTGAGCTATCACATCAATATTCAGAACACTTCATGGCATATTTTGGAAGATGTAGATATTAATGCTCACATAACCTGACCCATTCCAATTTAGGAAATTACATTTTGCCTATAATTAAATCGCCCCCTTACACATTAGTTGGATATTTCTCTTCTCTCCTTGTCATTCCCTTGTCTCCTTGTCATGTACAGGAGGGTTATATTCTGATTGTTGCTCCTCACTCCCACCAGTAGCTGCTGTTCCAGGATAAAATAGCTTTGCTATGCCATTCATAGTATAAACTGCTCTGTACTCCTCTTGGAATCTAATAAAAGATGCAATATAAAATGCAAGCCAGGATCATTATTGCTTTATTAAATACAGCCAGATCCTGGCTCTATGAGTGCACAATCATCAGGCTCCTTACATTGACACATGGTATCTCAATACCAGCTTGCTTTATTTTGAACATGTTCAAGTCAATCTGGTGCAAGAAACAAAAACTGTTTTCAGAAGAGCTGCCTCACTAAAATGCCCTCCACAGATTTTGACCCTTTACTGACACTGAAGAAGCTCCAGGAAGTAAATCAACACTGAGGCTGCAAGGAACTCCATGGGATCATCTTCATGGAAAAGTGGCAGAGAAGGTTCTAGCAGAGACCCGAAAGAATAGATATGTCTGAGGTGGAGACCTACATGTATGCATCTCACATCTACACATGAAGAGATATGAGCTAAAAGAAAGAGAGGGAGAGGAGGCAATAGAGAGAGCAAAGAAAGATAAATTACATTGGGGATAATTTCATTTGCTCTCTCTAGATGTCACTGAGACAGATAATCACTTGCCTTCTTGGTTGACACTGTCTTTTGTTTCAGTTTACATTGTAAATTTAGTCAATTCAAGTCAGGAATGTGGAATGTGAACTGTGTGGATTATCTTCTAGTGAACAGGCTACCCATCCATACTAAGACAGGCTGGCTGCCAAAGCCAAAATGGTGAACATTGCAAACTTGCTAAATATTGGACAACATGAGTTTCATGTTTTAGTCTGGAATTCAACTTCTTCAGTGTCTTTCTGGCTAAGGAGTTGGATGAGAAGTAAAGGCAGCCTCTACTCTCAAAGCCCATACTGCATTTTTCACAAGTCATTACATGTGCTGGTATCTCCTCACAATTTCCATGGCGTGCAGCATTTTAAGCATCAGGTTTAGAATTCAGCTTAGGACACAGGAAACATAACACAGTTTTTATTTTCAAAAACTAAGGATGCTCTCACAGGAATAACAGGCAAAAACACAGTGCGTGTTGGAATGTAGCTCAGCCTTCAGCTGAGCACCACAGGACGTTGGACTTGAGATCATTTTAATACTTCTCATACCTTGGAAATGATGAGCTAAGCTGTGAATATGCTAAAAGGAAGCATATTAGTCTTGTGCAAGCAACAGCTTCACCTGCGTAACAGGGTGAACTGGTCAGCACCATTTGGTATGGATATTAAAATGTAAATTTGGAATAAGATATATGCATTAACTCAAAAGTTAAAAAGTGCTCTGTTCCTACAGCAACTATAACTTGTGCCCTTTGTGTACACACAGCATTTTCTAACACTGTACCTGGTGATAACTTTCCTGTCTTAATATACAGTTTATGGGGAATGAACTAGAGTTAAAGTTGCTCTGGGAGCCATAACTTTGAGTTTCTTGACTTCTGTGTGTATCAAATCACATTAATGCCATCTTAACATGGTAAACATATATCATTGAGAGATGTAAATGACCACACAAGGAAATAAACACAATATTCATGTCAGAGCTCTGAGTTGCCACTATACTATTAGGAAATAAATAAAAGCTATTTTCTTGAAAATGTTCTGTTGCTAAAATGGATTATTTCACACACAAGTCATTCTTTCACTTCTTCTGGTGTTTCAGCCTTGTTGCTTACAGAAGATGGTACTGTATATACAAGCACTGAGAAACTTCAGGACACAGTTTCAAGAGTTTAGCCTCCTAAAGGCACCAAAATAAACAAGAGGTATTTTTTCAGGAAAGCTTAGTATCATTTGGATGCTGAGGTCTTTCAAAAAATGTGACCCTGAAGGTCAGCAAAAGAATTTCTGGGAGCCAAAAGTGGATTCACAGACAGGGAAGATGGTGAACAAGAGGTCTGTGGCCCCAATTAGCACCATGCAGAGCAGCAATAGCATGCAATAGAAAAGAGACTTCACTACTGTGCTTCTCCTCATTAACAGTACAGCTGCCACCAAGTGCGTGTGTTGAACGCAGCTGAAAATCTGGCTCTGCTTTAGGTGCGTGAAAGGGACTTGAACTGTTTCTGAAAATAGGGTACTGTCTGGGAGTGGTGTGCACTGGAAATTTCGAGTTTTGAGCCACTTTTATGAATATGACTCCAAATATTGACGTTGAAGCCAGTTTTGCTTTTTTAATTTTCTATAAAGTTAAGCCTATTACCTTTTCATATACTATGGGTTTTGGTCCTGTATTCTCCAGGCATGGAATATATTAATTATTTATGTCCATCCAGCTGAGGGAAGGTGTATGCCAGAAAAAATGATGTTACTGCCCTTCTAGCTATTGACTCAGAAAGAGAGTTATCAAAGAGGGTTTTATCTACAGGTCTGGCTAATCCTGGACTGTTTGTTTCTCGGGGCTTCCTCTGTGCTCCATGCAGGTATCTGTGCTCACCAGCACTGAACTAACTCCTGGCATAAGCATATAGCAGGTCACGCCTTTGAACAGTGTGAGCTTCTCCTCTTCTTCACCTCCCAAAGATTTGTGAAAGCAACAGCAACATCATCTGCTGCCCATGTGTACTCTGGCCTTTTCCAGGCCCACAGCCATCTCTTGTGAATGCAAAGCAAAACATCAACCAAAATATGTCAGGGACTCAGAAGGTTACAGTGCTGCTAAGGCAGTAACATTGTAAATCATACAGAAATTATTATCACAAAAAAAAAAAAAAAAGAGAAGGGAAGAAAGCTAATGCTTTTAAGATGGTCGAAACAAACAGCTGATAACAACTATCACATTACACCCAGAGGAGTCAATTCTCAGATGCAGTTGACCCATTGGATTCATAATGATTTACACCCATCAAATACATGCCTCATCTTGGAATGACAAGGGTTATAAAATTTTCTTCAAGGGTTTTCATGCATTTCCCCCATTCCAAATAATTATGGTGAACTTATTGATGCAAGCAAAAATCACAGGTTGTGAGCTATAACAATGAATTGTTTCTCACCTCTTTTGAAAACTTCGTAACGGATAGAAAATCCTGCTCCATGTGTCTCATAGTCGGAAACAAATTTAATAAAAAGATATGGTCCTGAAGACACTAAAGGAGGAGGAGCAATTTTTCCACAGTACTTTCCCCATAAGCGTCCTTCAGCATTATCTCCATCAATCACTTCAACATAATCATACCTGGTAGATAAATGGAAGGAAGAAACTTTTAACTTCCAGGAAAGAAGGAGACTTAATTAATTTAGAAACCATAACACAACATAGATAATCAAGAAAAATGCTAGCTTGCTTGGAAAATGCATTATGCTGAAAGATGTAAGCAAAATGAAATAATTAAAATGGACTACATTATGTCTGTAGACATCATCTGGCAACATGGAACTATTAGGAAGAATGGTGTCCATTATGCTTGCAGACAATGTCAGCTAAAGTAACCAATTAACAAAAAAAAGGAAATCTCATGAGCACAATTCTGTATTATTAAATTGTGTTCCTTTGTCTGTGTAGTGTTGTTATCAATACATAATGCATAGCATTCTTTTCAAACTGTGAAGTTCTGTTATGAATTCAAAAATGTCTTTTTGGCTAGAGCTCTTTATGAACAATACTTTGATTTCCATATGCTGTCCTCCAAACATATGTCCACAGAATAATAAATAAATCCCTAAACATTAGATTTTGCTCAAAACTCCACCATGTTTCAGATCAGTGGTGGAAAAATCTGTTGTTTTCCTTGTTAGCTGGACAAATAGTTGGGAGCAAATCACAAAATCTACACGTCAGCCACAGCACTAGTTTTTTCTTAGAAAAAACTTGTTTCATTATAAATCATCTTTGCTTAGGTATTTGAATGCACATCAAGAAGTGCACACTATAATATTTATACCTGTACAGCCTGTGATTACTGAACATGCTGGACTAAATCCTCCCCTCATTACTTGCTTCCTTCCTAAGAACTTCATAAGGAGAACTGTAAAATAATGCAATAATGATTGGTAGTAAAAGTTTGCCTGGGAGCAAAAGTCATGTTAGGGTTCCTCAGCCCTGTCACTAGAGATGCTAACATGTAGGGCCTGGTTTGATGGAGTTGGCTTCAGAGGGCTGAGGAGAACCCAGCAGTTTGGTGCACTGAGCCAGCTGAGAGAATACAAATGAGAATAAAAATCATAGGGGAGGCAAAAGATGCAGGTGCAGAGACATCTATTTTTTAAAGTTTTATTAGCAGATGATTTCACTTGACCCCAGCCAGGAAGGAGGAGAAGACACAACATGTAGAATAAGCTTAAACTTCCCCTAAAAGGTAGCGGCACTTGGAGCCTGGGTTGTGTTCTGGGCCTCTTCTGAACTGTTGCAAAAGGCTTTTCTCAGCCCCTGCATCTTTGTGTCCCAGTCTGCTGCCATTTTATTTAACACATTGCTGTTAGCCAGACAATCTCATTTACTTTTCATTATCCGACTACGACTGACATAAAAATGTTGCCGTTAATTTGTTTAGACCTTTATTCTACTGTTATGTTCACTGAAATGTTCCAAGCATATTAATACACAAGGAAGAGCTAAAAATGACAGGGCAATAAAGTGTGTCTGGCATTTTTAAAGAGATGAAAGGAAAAAAAATGTCTTCATGATGACCAATGTCATTTTTAACAACTCTGCTCCAAACCGTCCAGGGCACATTACTTATGTTTACATGAAGTCTCGTGAGACAACTGCAAAGATGATATCACTAGTTAAAGAGGACGGCTTAAGGCTCCTTAAATTAAAAATGACATTACCTCATCAGTTAAAATTGTGTGCCAGCTTTGGTGTATATCAAGTAGAAAATAAAGCTGACATTGATGGAACTGTAAGCATTAACATATGTGAAATATTGTGTTAACTACATTTCCTCTTATGTATTTGATTTTTCTAGTAGCAATTGCTCAGCTAGTTAGCTTCACTGTCATATTTCAGAGTGGTGGAAATACAAAGTGAAAACATTCATTTCTGAGATAATTTTTCAGATACTCTAAGTAGCCTGCATTTTTTAAAATTAGATTTCTGTTCTTTCTATCATTTGTTTATGATATATGTATAACTGGTTTTGAAAGTTAGGAGGAGAGTTGTAAAAGGACCCCAGAATTGTTTTTCTTTGATGGTTTGGTGCGTTGTTTTGTTTTCCTTTAGAAAGATACTTAAGAATACCGGCTTTAGATTCCCTGCAAAACCTATCGGATGCAGGCTGCTAGTTTTTAGGCTTTATGGAAAAAAGCATTAGGAATCTTTAACAAGATAACCTTTCTCCAAATAATTAACTGTTCATTAAAGAGAAAGAGTAACCTCAGTGACAGTCTTTGTTCTTCTTCCCATGATGACGCTATTTCACCTGTTTCTCAGGCACCATTCATTGCTTAAACCACAACAGTAGATAAATTTTCAAATAAGTATCAAGAAGATCCATATTTCTGAATTATTAAATTATATGACAAATTTTAACTAAAAATGTTAAACAAATATATACATGCTTTTTGTACTTCATGTACAAAGAAAAAAAAAGCCCAAAGGTTTGAATTCAGTATTTTTTCTGCTACATCTTAAAAATAATCTTCTATAGTCTGTTTTGTATACAGACAAAAAAAAAATTGATCTGTAACTACCAATTTTGCTATTATATTAAGTAAATTTGGCAAAAATTATTCAAATTAAATTCTATCACTTTCCTAGGTTTCCTCCTTTACAGTGATAGACTTCCTACACCTTTCCATTGTCCTTTATAATGTCAGAATTGTAATTTATTGTTCTCTTCCTGGCTGCTGTGCAGTTGGAAATGTCACAGTTTGGTTACGAAAAGGCTGTCTTCTAATGGATTTTGCAAATTACAGGTCACACAGCTCTGTGGAAGATTTGAGGGGTTTTCTTCAGGTTTTTCTCTTTTGCTTTCAAAAATCACTGACAGTCAGAAAATAAGTTTAGCTATGAGACAATAGGTACAAAGTATGGTCTGAAAAGAAGAAACTTTAGAGATCATCCCTACAACTTTCATATTCTAAGGATCATCTCTTTCACTTGGCCGCTAACAAATGGATTTGGATTCTCCCTCATTGGTGACAACATCTGGTATCTGGGCAGAAGTAAATGAGTGTCTAAGTTATTTTTTTTCTTAGGGAAATTACTCTGGATGTTACTAGCTTATACTTGGAAACCAACGTCCTGCTGTCATTTTTGCACTTTTCAAAATCCTACCAGAGACCATAGTGTATCACAAACAACTGTTCTTGTAAATAGGAGAAAGTACAGTCACAACTTGAAAATGGAACTGCTGCCAAGGAAGCTCAGAAAGCAGCTTGCATCTCCCTCTGGACTTGGTAGCAGTTCTTCTCCATAAGTTTGTCAGGAGAAGATGCTATGCCAGGGATGCAGTTGGCACATTGGCATCCCTGTGAGGAGACTGAATGTGTCACCTCTGCAGTGCCCAGACAGTCTTGGCGTGCAGCCCAGAATACTGAGTTTGCAAATTTGGATTTCCCACTTGGCAATTCTTCGCTCAGTTACTGCTGTCAATGATGTGGCAAATATTTCTTGTAATGTTATAGTCCTTTAGGGTTTATGGCACAGAGATGTAAATACAAACACGGCACTAACCATGGAGTGTAGTTTCAAGTGAAAGACTAGATCATGAGTTCATGTGAAAAAATAGGCGATGCCTGCACAGGAGAGGGGGTATGTTCATGGACCCACTATGCCACAATGCAAAAAGCATTTCCTTTTTGTTTGTCTGAGTCTTTCCAGATATTCCATTTTTGTTTGCTTTCTGTTTGCACCCTCTGTAGTGCACAACGACCACGCATGGCTCTCAGGTGGGAGCCTGCTGAAGCGCACTGCAGAGCTCACACACTTGCTCCGCTCCTTTCAGCTGGTGCCTGAGCATGCCGTTACTAGATGGTCCTCATTTTGTGGGTCAGTAAAACAATGTCTAGGACAGATTCCCATTGGAAACACAAGGAAATTTAGAATTCCTGTACAAATTCTTGAAGGAACTGCAAAAAACTTGCACTTTTTTTGGAAAGTACAAAGTATGGGTTTGAGGGAAAAGCCAACCAATACCTCTAAAATGAGCATTGGCCAATGAAAAACATAAACAACTGCAGAAAACAATTTTTGGTGAATTTTCTGTTTCTAGTGGGTGACAACAGTGCTTATGTCTGGTGTCAGTTCTGAACATGCTGGAGACCCTTGAAATGAACCACAGCATGTTGCACTGCAGAAAGTGAAGTGAAAGTGCTGGAAAGCCCTTCCTGCTGCTGAAGCCAACCATTCTGCCAAGCCATGCTCTGCTTCTACACATTTTCCTATTATTAGGGCAGTGAGATCTTATACCTTTTGCCTAAAAACATTCCTTCCCATGACACATGCAAAACTCCGCTGAAATCTAAATTTCTGCCATTTAACCTTATGAAACAATCAGTGAAGTGTATACAACTATAATTTACATCTGAATACATCATATTTTTCTGTTGCCTACTATGATATATATCTATAGGGTGGTTATGACTATTCTGATTATTCACCTGTTGGAATGAAAAGATTTTCCACCTCTCTGTTTTTTTTGTCACTCTGATTCCACTTCCACCAAGCTGCTACATCTCTCTCTGACATGAATTATCCACCCTGGTCAGACTATCTTTGGTTCTGAGAATTTGTTTCTTAGTATGTAAACTTCCTTTTGCCTTTATTTTATAAAGAACTTTTTAAAATTATTATTCCTCACAAGGCTCCATTTTAGCCGAACAAAAGGCGTTGCAAGAGGAAATCTGAATAAAGAGTTTCAAGTTGTTCTGCACTGTGGATTTGTGCCCCATTAGTGACTAAGGGTTAGAGGTGTGGGATATACTGCAGTGCTTGTGGCACAAGGCAATCTGTACCCCAAAGCTTAAGGACTGCAGGTACTCGAGGGACACCAACCTTAATCCCAGTTTATTAGCAACACGAAAAATAAGTACATGCTGTTAAAGAATTAAGCAGAGCCCCAAATGGGTTGTTTTTCTGCCTGCAACCTCAGTGCCTGTCCAGCTGCTCTCCATCTGAGCCTCCATGCCTCATGATTGCTCTCCGGGGCCTCCCACGCCCCACCCTGGCAAGGTGACCCCTCTAATGGGCATTGGAGGGGCAGCCCCTCCTGAGGAGACACGTCAGCCTTCTCTGGCAGCTGAGACTGTCAATGCAGGTAGCCACACCAACGGGATATAACTCCTCATGCATAGGTCTCAAAACACACCTTGATGGAGGTGAAAGCAGTACATGGCCCTTGGAGGGTCCTGGGTGACTGCTGTGCCTGCAGCAAGCCCTCAGGCCTAAGCAGAGCACAGGTACTCCCTGAGCACTGAAAGGCACAGAAAGCGCAAGGAACTGAAGGATTTTTTTGCTTTTTTAGCTCCTCCCCTGTGGGCATCCCTGCCTGGCTGCTCACTCTCATCATACACCACAGTCTACTCAATGGAGAAGTCTTCTTTCTTTTTCTTTATTTCTCTCTCTCCACCCCTTCCTTTCTTTCCTTCTCTCTTTATCTCTTTCTCCCTGTCTCTCAACAGATCCTTTCTTTGCGAGTGGATACATATACAGCTGAATTAGCACCAGCTAGGCAGTGAAAATTTCATTAAAAAGAGGAGGTGGGAATGAGTATGCATGGCTTTTAGACTGGTTTTACTTGCACTGGATTCATGGTGTGAATGAAGCCCCCCAAGGAACACAACATATCATCTGAATCTCACAGTCCTCTAAACTGCTGGATATTTAAATAAGCAATTTGCAATCCATTAACAATTTGTAATGTAATGAAATCCCCATCAGTTCAGGGGACCTTTGTTTCCATTGGTTTTTCGTGAGCTGGTGTTTTTATGGTCATTACCCAGAGCCAAAATTCAGTAAAGTTATTCATACAAAGCTCCTGTCAACCTAAGAGATTTCTGGGAATAAGGCCATTGAGATTTGGCCACTGTTCAGTAATTTACTAATGCCATTAACTGACAGTGGGTCTCCATTAAGAATGAACTAGTGAAGGTCTATTTTAGTACAAGACAATGCTGTAGTGAAAAAGAGAAAAGATGTAACAAAGACATCGATGAAGATCTACAGTTACCCACTGTAACAGCTTGATTGCCACTAACATTAGCAACAGTTTCATTTTTACACAGGTTTCTGGAATAATCTAATGCATTGAGATTTGCCCTTTCATTTTAAAATTAAGCTTTTAATTCTCTGCTGAACAGAGGAATGTGAAATACAAAATACCTTAACCAATAAAAGTTCAAAATCCAGAAGTAATAAAAATAATCACTACTGCTTTAAATCTGATTATCTTTCATCTTATCACATGCTTCTCGGTGTTTGGGTCGTGCCTTTTCAATACCTAGGACTAACAGAACTGAAGATCTGAACTAAATAAGCAAGATTATATCTGCACTTTCATCTACACAGCTCCACTGAGAACAGTAGATAGATCTTTAGCTGCTGCAAATGAGATTAGCCCTTTTATATCAATGGACCTAAGCCAGTTTACACTGATATATGGCTAAAGAGAGTATGAGTGGTGACAGAATATTTTATCTCGTATTTACTTAGTTCTATCCTATTTACACCAAATAAAACCTGAAAAATTCTTCACTAGAAATGTGAACACCAGGATTCATTCCAGAAATGTATGTGATGCAGAAAACAAAGAAGAATCAGAGATTGTGGGCCAGGTATTGCCATTTTAGTATTGCAATGTCCTAGGTGAAATAAAAGCAAAATTCATCTGCTAAGGTCTTCAGCGTATTATCTGCAAAAAGCATTTTGCCAATAAAAAGATTTGATCTTGAAGTTCACGCAAACTCCACTGATTTCACTGCTTGCCACATACTGTAGTAAATTATAATATAATGATCCCAGTATATAAAAATGAAAACCTCTTCTGGGAAGAAACATTCAATTTTAAACCTCTTCAGTGAGGAACTTCAGTTCATAACTTTCTGGCATAGAAAAATGCAATCTTTTAATGGAAAAAGGTTTCTGTCTGTCAAAAAAGACAAATTTACAAATCCACGACTTCCACTTTAAGTGGGGGAAAAAGAAACACTAAGCAGTTTAAAGACTTCAGAGATGAAGGAGCTTTCTAGTGTCAAACTGGTGAAGTTCAGTATTTATAGGAAATTCACATGCCTCTAATTACTCTAAACTCAGTTCCCAAGTAAAATATGCCATCTGGAAGATATTAGAGTAATTTACAACTTGTTCACCTCCCTATTTCACTGCAAAATCTTACCTCTTTCCAACTTTCCAGTGTTTTTCACAAAACAAAATGCAGTCTAATTTTTACTGGTTGTTTCATAGTTACTTTATATACATTGAGCCAGCTAAGGGCTTAAGAAACTGGAAAAAAATAAATTTTTAAAAGTAATTTTCTTATTATACCTGAAGATATCTATTCTTTCATATGGACAATTCAAGTGTGAGGGTTATGCCTTGGTTTAGTTTGGTATTTAGCCACTAATTTGACAAGGTTAGATTTGGAAAGATATTCTAGGCGATAAGAGAGAAAAAAGATGGGACAAACAGTCATCTTGAATAAGAGTAGACTCTTACAAGCCAAAGAAAAAGAAATTTTAAAACCTCCGTTTTGGTTTTGTTTTTATGACCTCCCAAGAGACACTCATCAATCAGAAAACTTCTCGTTAGTTGAGCAACTTCATCCAAGTATGCCAATCTGTTTAGAAGTGAAGCTTTGCAACATTCCTCCGAGGTAAAGTTGTCATTCTCATTTTACATATGTGGAGACAGAAGAGAGAAACTGAGTGCCAAGTCTCCCAGAAATTTTGCAAACAGCAAGGAACAAAGCCTAGATAGCCAGATACCGTGTTTTAAATATAAGAGCTCAGTCTGTCTCCTCCTGAAATAATGGAAAGATCTCAAACAGCTTCTGTGGGTTTTGAATAAAGCTTCTTAACAGGCACTCAAAACTTGGAAGTTTTCTTAAGCCGTAGAATGACTGGAAGAAGGGGCTGCAAAGTCTCACACAGTTCCATAAACACATTTGTGTAATTTCTGTAGGAGAACTAGACTAAATTACTTGCAAACAGAGACTCATGCATATATACACTCTCACACTGCTGCAGGACGTCAAACACTATCTGTCCGCCTCTATATCCACGAAACGTTGTTGTCATGTGTGTAACTAGTTTACTGATTCATGGTGGGATTAGTGCTGTTAGCAAGTACCGCTCAATTCCCTAAAAAGCCTGCTTAATTGGTAAATTACAGAAGCTTTAGGTTTGCTTCCTTGAATGCCTGAAGAAGAGAGAAAGAGTTGTACCAACGGACGATCAGAATAATCTGTGATTTCTTTTTCTTTCCATGAAAGTAGAAAAGGAATGCTTTAAATTGATGGCAACCTTGTAGTACTCCATTTGGGAGTTTTGAACTGCTGATTAATTTGTAATTATTCCGTTGGGATCTATGTGGTATATTAATCATAACCTTAGGAACTTGACTTTTAAAAGTATTAGGTAGATATTAGCTTTTCTCAGAAACTGTGAAAGTTCAGAACATAAAATAAGTTCCACACTTTTGAAACTCAAATATTTGTCCCTTGTGGCCTGTCTACAACCTCCCTGCGCAACACCCATAATTAATGAAACTAAAAGAGGCTAAAGGAGAAAGGAAATTACAGACATACGTATCAGCTTTAGAACACAAGTTATGGCAGTTTTCTTCCATGGCAACCATATCCTGAAGCTCTGTAAATGCAGTAAAATGATGGGTACTTTCATTTATTTTCAGTTAGGAACTAAATTAAGAGAGTATTAAGGATGCAGCATCAGGCACTTGGAACTCAATATTTCTCAATGTTATTCCCTTTGTTCTGATTTCTGCACCCTTTGGGCAGACTGTTGGCCAAGCGAAAAATCCACCATGGGATTAGTGTCTTCACATACCTAGTCAGTATTGATACAAATGATTGCTATGGGTCTTCCTTGCCTGAGAGTGTGACACATGTAGATGAATAGATTGATTTTTCCTGAGACTATATATAGCCACACAACTAGGCATACAAGTAGGTGTAAAAACAAGTAAAGTTATTGGAAAAAAGCCAGCTTTATTGCTGAAACTTTTGACTTGTCACTGTTTAATCATGTACACGTACTAGAGCTTTTCCTGTGTTTTTTTAAAGTGGTGAGGAAGGGCAGGCTTTCTAAAGCTATCACCAAGGAAAAAAGAGCTTGAATTACATGAAGGAGATCAACACTTTCAAGGCTTTTCTGGATTGAAAATGGACTCCTAAAGTGTGTGAAATGTGTGGCATTATTAGCTACATATTCTCATAATGCTTAGAAGAGCTTTGGCAGTCTGTTTTAATACTTAAAGATGAAAACCATCTCTCCTTAAGTCTCTCACTGAATACAAAGTTGGAAAGACAAAGTGCCTGGCCATAGCATCTAGAAGCGCTCTTTGGCACAGGAGGCACACACAGCTGAATAAGAAGCATTTGTAGTTCAGAGATCAACCCACTTACAATGTCTGCATGTTTCTTGGCAGGCTGTTATCTCAGCACAAAATCATTTGGTTGTGTACATTGCCATTTTAACAAACAACCCTTAAGCAGCATGAGTAATACGCATAGCCGGTAACTTTAAAGAAACCTTGGCTTTGTGAAATCTAAACGATATTTCACAATAGCAGTGCAAGGAACGTTTCCTCATATGCTTTCAAATTTCATCCTTCTAATCTTAGTAAATGTGGTTGAAGAACTGCCTGAAAAAGTCCCACAGTTCTTCTGTTTTGCAATGGCGATGTGTATGCACATACATGTGTGTGGTTTTTTATACAAAAAAGAGATGTGAATCATTTTAGCTGTCTCCTTCCAAAGTTCATTCTCAAGCAGAGGAGCAGCTTGGAAAAATAAAAGCCTGGAAGATGTGCATTTCAAAACAACTAAAGCAAATGAGAACAGGAAAGCAGAGTGGAAAGCTCTATGCAAATTTAACTATAGTAATTGCTATCAATCCTTTTCTATTAATTTGTTGCCCAATTTCAGTACAGACATTATGAATAAAATGCCTATTGATGAATTACTGTGTTTCCCTAAAGGTGTAGTTGGGTTTTGCACACATCACTGTGTCAATCTGGCATGTTAGTACAGACCTCTCCACGAGTTTCTCCTCTTGAAATCTACATTAGGAAATTCAATAGCATCCTCAACATCATTTTCTTAAAAAGTATGTGAATACTTAACATCTATTGCAGATCGCTCTTTCTCTTAAGCTTAGTTTCCAACAGAATTACAGTACATTGTTTTTGTAATAGAACTCACAGTTAAACTGTACCAATTTGAAACATCAGTATAGACGCTTGTCCCATTGAGCAATTTTACTACCATTTTATTGCATGTATTCTCAAACTAAAAGGTATATATAACTTCAGTGAATGTATTTATATTATGATAAAATATACCATAGATGTTTAAAGCTGCTAAGCCTGAAGTTAGTTCATTTGTATCCTATATCACAAAGAATGTCACAGTTTTTATGAGTTTTGTGACCTTATGATTTATACAGGTCTTGAGAAATAACTATGTGTTTAAAATGGAGGAAAACAGTGGCCAATAAACATTCCCAGTAGCCTAAAAACAGGAACAGCTTGTTAGCTGAGGTCAGCCATATGACCTAGCGTCTAGCGAAACTGCATTGTTATAGCTGGAGCATGGGGCAAACCAGTTATAAAAAAAGAAAACCACCCCAGTGATCCACCTCTCATAAAAATGTCTTTCTTAGAAAGAGAGGCATGTGATAATGACTTACAGGAAGGAAAATGTGCACAGCAGATCAGCATCATCCCTGACACAAATTTAGAGAGTTTAGTGGAGTTGCATTAGAGGTGCATCAGCATATGCGTTTTTAAAATGGAAAACTAAATTGAAAACCTGACAGAATTTACAAGTGTCTCCTAAAAAAATTTACATAGTTTTCTTCTGGTACTACATGCTTACTTGTGAAAGCAAGCACAATAAAGAACACGGACAGAACACAAACATATACACAGCTCATTGGCTTCAGTAATTGGGAACATACTGCATACATGTGCACTGGTCCAAATCCCCAGTGGGAGCTGCAATGTCAAGGAAGTATTCATTAGATGGGACCAAGTTTGTCTTCTTTTCACTTCCTTTTCCTCCCTCATCAGTGCAACTTCTTAAGATACACTCTCTTAAATCTGCTGGGCATTTGGATCCATAGTCAGTGAAGTCTAAATCTTCTTTGGACCCACATGGCTGTGGAATGGCCCCTGCCTTTGGAATCAGGACAGGGCAGAACCTAAGTCAAGACTAACACACTCACACAGAAATTGCGGCTTTTGAGGTCAGCAGTAATGTTCTCCTAGAACCACTCAGTTCCCATCCTTGTCCAGGCTGCTTTGACAGCAGTGATCCAGAAAAACACAGTCTTCAGGAAAGGGCTGTTACTGGGTCCAAGAAAGCATGGAACAATGATGCTGATTTGTCTTCTGCATTTAATGGGTCAGGCATCTGCCCTTGCTTTCTGCTCAGGGAAATGGACAGTGTGACATGGAGCTATAATAATATATTATCTGGTATATCAAGTGGACCTGTAGTACCTCAATGAACTGCAAATGTAAATGGTGTTGCAACTTCTTTCCTTCTCTTATCTGTAAGAGAGTGGTGCTCTAAGCCTTCATTAATCAATTACAATAAATAAGCCTTAAAAGGCAAAAAACCAGTACATGGCTGATGAAAACACCTAGTCTGTAATTAAATAAATAAAATTCTGATTTGATGGCTTTTGTTTCATTTACACTTCTAGTCAGGTATCTATTAATGCTTTACTTTTTTTTTGTCTACTTAGTAGTGATAAGCATACAAGAATAATCTGTATACGACTCTGGTATTATGCATTGATTCTTTCCTCTCCTTCACTCACGGCAAGCAGCGCACTAACCCAGACAGACAAGCCGTGAAATATATTTGGGCCAGATTCTCTTGTACGTGCAGAGAATCTGAGTGAGATAACACCAGGCTTTCCTTTGTGGTTTAATAATGCAAAAGACAGGCTTTTGCACACTAGGGAGAACAAGGTTTGTTTGCCTTATGCATTGTTAAAGGTATAAATTGCCCAAAACAGTAGTAGGAAGTCTGGGAAGGAAATGAGATAATGCCCCATCCCTTTCCTCACTACAAGCCCCCCAAGCTGGCTCACAGAGATGTCTGACTTGCATAGAAGGAATCAGGGACTCCTTTTTGCAGGGAAGCCCCCATCCTCTTGTTGCAAACCCTCCCTGTGCTGTGTCTGAGGTGGCGCAGCTCCTGGGGTGCACTGCAGGTCACAGGACACACATCTGGGGTGGTCCTCCCTCTGCCAGCAGTACAGCCAGACTCTGTCACCTTGTAGCATGTTCATGAAAGGGAAACCTGCAGTTTTACTCTCTCAGGGCTAAGATACCCAAATAACCAATGTCACACCCAGCTTTGAGCCAGATGATACATGCATGGTGTTCATCTCCCCTGAATAAAACAGCTTGCATCTGGCAGGGGGAGAATCCATAGTTGAAGGAATATCAAACTTTTTGCCCAAAGCACTTGTTTTTCTCAAACTGAAACATTATTTTTGTAATTTTTAAATAAAAACCCTTCCTATCTGAACAGCTCACGTGTTTCATGCCATTGAGCCTAGGTGTCAGAGCATAGTCCCCTTTAAAATTTTACAATGTAACATAACCTCATTTTGTTACATTGTAAACATTTCCAAGATACAGGATCCTGGTTTTTATTGCAGGGGTGAAATGGTAATAATCCCCCCTCTTTCCTGAAACATGCAGAAAAACCCTTTAACAACTTAAACCTACGCATTCCTCATTAGCTTTAACCTGAATTTGGTCTCATGGGCATTGTAAAGTCAGTCCTCCTTTCTGTGAACAAAGGGATGTTAAGAGACTAACAGGCTATTGGAGAGGCAAAATCCTGCCTGACTCACAGTACCAACACATGTTGAGATGAACAGATTCCTGAAACAGCTCCAGTGAATTGAATTTTCACATATTTGGCATATAACATCCCATATTTCAGCTTTTCCTCAATTATTGCACATTTTTCCTCAAACGATACCATGAAGTGTCCTCTGCCTTTGCATGATTGCCACATGTCTAATGCAGGAACCACACCAGCCAGAGAACTTTGAGAAAAGGATCATGGAAGAGCCTCTCATGTCAGCAACAAAAGGATGTGTCAGCTGGAAAGAACATGAGTAAGGTTTCTATGCAGCCTGATGCTGCTCTGGGAAAATCACTGTATTGCTCATTAATGGTGCTGCTCAGAGCAGTGATAAACTCTTCCAAAATTTGCTATTCTTGCGTTTGGAGATGTGATTACAATGCAGGGACACGTTTGAACTATTTTTACTTAACTGGCTGAGGTACTAATAATGTCACAGACTCTGCTCATTGCTGAATGTTCCCACTGGGGACAATAAAACCTATGCCATCACAGCTTTGCAGCTAACTGGGTCAGGATTTGGCACCATTATGGATGCCGCAGTCACGTCTTCAACTGCAGTGCAGATGCAGATGTCCAACATGCAGCAGGTTGGAAGCTGGGAATCATTCTGCTTTTGTGAGAGCCACTGGGTGGGAATGCAGGAACACTGGAAAGGAACTGGGCTGCCCAGGGGTTGCCTGTTTAGTCACCTGTATACTTTCTGCGTTGTTACAGCTCTGTACTATTCACACAATAGCTAACAGGATCATAAAGTTGTGAGATTAGAGAGAGAGTAAGATTTCATGCTTCAAATGCAAGCAAATGTGAGTCTAGATGGTCCTGAGCATGATGGGTCTTAGGTTGTTTAGGGAGATGTGAGACAAGAGAAAGATGATGGGAAAAAGTGGGCAGAGATTGGACTGGCACAGGCTCTGCTCCTATGCCATAGCTATTCAGCAAAGCCACGCGCCAGCTAACTTCTCTGTGCCTAAGTTTCCCAGTCTGGAATATCAGATGTTGATATTTCCCTGAAAGAGTATGAAGGCATTGGATGAACTAAGATGGCTGAAATACTAGGGCACCGTCATGAATTTTGTGATTTAATAAGTCTTTGGTAAATAGATATGTTTAGTTGTCAGCTCTGCATTCTTGCTCCTAGCCCCTTTTAGCTTTGATTTTTACCTTTGCAGATAGACAATGAACAAGAAGGACAAAGAGAATTATAATACTACGTATTTTTAGTAAGCCTCCATTTCAAAATGCTCAGAGTGAAATATGGCATTTTGCTACTCCTGCCATTACATCAAACCTCATTCTACTAAGCACATTATAACAAGAAATAACATTTCTTTATAACCCAGAAATGCTCTTGGATGTAGTCTTGTCTAGATGTGCAGTGATTTACACAATTAATACTCAAAAGTATTAATAAGCCTTCTGCATAAATCCCTAGGTGTGGAAAGAGACCAACTATGTATCCCTAAGCTCCTTAAGATGCGTACTTACAAGGAGCCTGAAGAACAAAGGATTTGGAGGAAAGTCTGGTTTTATACAGAAAATGATTGTCTGACATCTGAGAGACCCAGAATTACTCTGAATTACGCGGTGCTGAGCATCCTGCTGCTCCGGAGGACTGTTTATCTGAGGGACACGTGCTGATGTGTCGCGGTAGGGTGCCCCAGCGGGTTATCCACACTTGTTTCACTCTTGACTAAACACATTGGGGAGACGGATTCAAAGGATTTCTTCTTTGCAGAGGAGTATTTCCTGTACCTGAGCTCAGGTGGAAGAGGTTGGGCACCTTCACCTTCCCCCCCAGACTCTTTAAATAAGTGGTGACAGTGATTACACTTCAGCCAGTAAACAGAATAGAAGACAAGAAGATGTGCTACCTCCTTCATAATCCTGGCACCGTTTTCTATTTGAATCTCAGCTGATAACGCTTTTTCATCCTAAAATAATCAGCATACAATCCAGTAATTGTGCTGAGGGGTGGAGTCTTTTCACATAAAGTTATTGCAAAAAAAGTCTCACTGCATAAAAGCCTTAGCTAAATTGTATACAGGATAGATTACATACACACCATGAAGTTGTCAAAACATTGTGATTTGATTAATGAGGCTGCTAATTTTCAGACTTGTCTCCCATACAGATCTCAAGCCTCTTCAGTCCCATCAAGACTTGTGAGGTTAACGATATTCCCTGCCAGCCTTAGCATGAATCTGTCGCGTTATAAATGACTCTCCCTCTGTTCGCCATGTAGGAACTGTCTTAGACACCTGGGGCAACACGAAAGGACGTGAGCACATTAGCAAATACTTCACTGTGGCAAGTCATTCTGAACGTGAAATGCCTTTCATCCAGTATGACCAGTGCACTTTACACCCAGAACTTAAGCTTGACTCCTCTTCAAGGTACGTTTTGTCTCCTGATGCTTTTAATCCTTAAGGATGCAAGTCACACTCACCTCAATTTTGCAGTCCCCTGCTCATCTACCTTAAGCCAACACATTTTGTGAGAAGAAAATCAGGGAGTTGCTACAAGCTAAGTGAAAATGGTTTCATACAAATGTAATCTTAAAAACAGCCCATCCTGTTTTCCTTAATCTGCAATATCTGTGTTATTCTGTAAAAGAATCCCATGAGTGTTAACATAAGTAGGGAAGAGAGAATAGTGCTGAGATATTTTCCCTCATTTCAGCCACCCTTCACAGACACAGACATACAGACATGCAAATCTATGATTAGGAGGCATGGTGAAAACTGCTTTTAAGTGTGATCATTAATCATGTGTATATTGATGACCTTCTGTTTGTACTTCTTTCATTTTAAGCACTTAAGTCTGGGCTGATTGGTGTTTTATTAAATCAGTACTATCCACTACTCATATGATTTAGAAATATGAATTACTTAATAAGCAACAGAAGTTTAATATTCAGCCATTCTCATATTCAGGCCATGTGCTTCATGTTACAGAATCTGAGATAAAAACGACGCCATCAAGAACTGGTATGTACATGACATATTTTACAAATTAGACTGTACAGCCCTGCTTTTACTGATGACAGTGAGACTACTTGTGCACAACAATTTAGCAGCACAGAGGTTGCGCGCAGAGCTTGAGAGAAAGGTTTTACTGTTCTGCAGTATGACATCAGGTTGGGACAATCTCTTTCTTTCCGCAATAAGCCAACATAAATAACAAGGCAAAAAAAGCCTCTTCTTACATGATTTTAACAATTTCAAGTGCTGGAAGCCAAAAACTCCCATCATTTAGCATACACATGTGAATTAGAAATGTGCAATTCTTAAAGTTGAATCACTTCACAGAATTACAAATAAGCCTTCCTATACTCCCTAAGTGCTTATCAGCCTCACCTAAGGCAGGTTTGTGGGTTTTCATCAAATTAGTTTTCTTTCAGCCAATACTAGTTAAGAACCTGTTACAAATCCTCCAGCTTCTACAGGATTTAAATACCTTTGAATATTACATTGTTTTGCAAAAACATGTTTTCAGATGTTATCCAAAGTGATGCTGGAAAGCAGAAATAGAGTTTCTATGTGCAGCTTGCACCAGCCTGTCAAAGACAGCATGAAGGGAGAGAAGAAAACAGACTACGCGGTATGTTTTGCTATTGTTAAAAACAAGAGGGTATCTCACCTAATAATTTAAATAAGATCCTGTTGCCTGACATTTTTAAAGCCTTTTGATCTCTCTCTTCTGGTTCCCTGGGTTGTGGCTCTGTAGGGTGCAGTAGCTGGAAAGCTATGGATTAATTTTGTGTTGTCTATGCCCTCGCTTTATTTGCCAAAACCCCTGTTAGTGGGTAAAATGAATGTTTGCTTTTATGAAGCACCACTCCACTGGAGATGGTGGAGAACAACCTTTACTAAAGCTTTTTAGAGTCAGGCCAATCTATAAAACTGCCAAGTTCAAATTTTCTGTTATTATCAAGGCAATAATTCTCTGGCCCTTTGTTGAGATGATTTGCCAATTTTATTGGCACAAATTAGGGACTGAGATTTAACCTTCTGTAATCCAATTTTGAAAATTAATTTAACACACACTGCACCCCCAAAATAATGTAGAGGTAATGCATTTGTTTTGCAATTTGCAGCACTTGGCTATAATGCTAGGAAATGACAAATTTTATCTTTCCAGAGCAAAGACAGAAAGAAAGATACCTTATTATCACTGGTTCAGTGCAAGTGGATAAGGCTGAACAATCTCAAGATAAAAACCTTAGCAGAATAATTAGAACTTGAGCCACACATCTAGCTTATGCGTTTTCTTACTGAATGCAATGTTAACACACTCATTGACTTTGATAGTGGAAGAGATGGGTTAAAAACTTAGAAATATTAAATTATAATAAATCTGTGGAACTAAATATGAAACAGGCATAAGAATTAATAGAGACTGGAGAAGACTTTTTTTGCTGTTGTAACTGAATTAGTTTTAAAAAAATTATATGAACCACTACTATGGCCCCTTAAATCTCCAGTGGGTCAGATTTAGTGCAGGAGACTGTAAACTGCTTTGTGGCGAACAGCTCAAAGTATTTGCATTCAATTTACATTTAGAATATGTAACACAAGCTGAGAAGAGGCTGGAAAAGTCCTTTCAGAGAGCTCCATTTTATCTGCATATAGGCATTAACTCCCGTAGTGTCTACAAGATTTGGAGGCTCATCTGATTTGGCAGGGACCTCTAGCAGAGTCTGTGCCCCTCCCCCCATTCAAAGAGAAATGCTTATTAATTATTCTCCAAACCAGCTCTGATAGAAAAGTGTCACTTCCAGCCTTGACTGTCTCCCTTGACAGCCTGCTACTTTGCTTAAGTGATCTCACAGTTACAACATTTTTCATAATATTTAACCTAAATTTTCCTTGCTGCAGATTAATCCCACTCCTTCCCTTAATAAGCACAATGGCTTCACGGCTAACAGACAGTATTTCTAACATGAAACAGGGATCCAAGCAAGGGCTCTTTCTTAGAGTACATGATGTCAAACTGACCTTTGACTCTCACACTTTAAATACATCTCTTGGCATCCTGTGCAAAAGAAAACAGACACCACTTGTTTCCTAAAGATTTTACAACTAGCTTGGGCTAATTAATCAGTCTCCCACACACAGGGCTCTGCGCTTACCTGTTTGGAGGAAGTGCAGATCACAGGAGCAAAGCGAGGTTTCTCAGATCTATCCTTCACCAGGTACTTCATTAATTACTGAACAAAGGGAAATCTGTTCACAGCTGCCTCTTCCTTTCTGCTACTGTGCAGCAATCCCATTACCTATTTGGCTATTTCTCTATATGCAAAAGTAGATTCTGGTACCACAGCCTATTTCGATTCCTGGTGTAGTTTAACCAAAGACAGTGAAATTCCAGTAGGAACAATCTGGCCCACTGTGTTTAAGTATTTAACCATCTGCTCAAAAACCACAAAAGAGACGCCCAAACCAAAACCACTCATTTACATAATAAGGATGTGAACCTACTACAGCCATGTGAAACTATCATTTTTCACATGTGCTTGTGAATCTTTTCCCAGGCTTTTGCAGAGGGAGGGGCAATCTGAGGGTTGGGATATATGAAGTGAAGAGAAATGTGTGGGTGGGGAAAAACAAGAGTTTAATTTTTTCCCCCCTTTTATTCTTTAAGAAGTATGCAGCTATTACTTATGTATTTTAAAGAAATGGTAAAAATACCCAGAGGTTATAGATTGATGCTTTTCCTTAATGTTTATACAAACATAAATACACAGCTAAAATAAATACAGAAGTAAATGGAATACACCCACCTCTACAATTACAAAATCACTTTCCCATGGGTAAATTTCATCCTATCCCCATCTGTTAGAACTCAGATTGTGCCATGAACCATTATGGCTTATATCCCTTAATTATTTTGTATCATATGAAATGTAATTGTGGATATTCCATGTCTTCACTGCAAATCCTTAATTTTCTTTTGTAAAGCTACCTATGTTCTTGGCCTAGTTCTGTGTTGTGGAAATGAATTCCCAGGGTTAATTAGGTGTAACAGTAAGCCACAGTCCTGATCCCACGGTCTCTGCATAAGTTAAATTCTCACAGCGATAATAGAACTTCTTCCAGGCTGAGAAGAAAAGGGAAAAATCGCACCCATGACAGTCTGCCACGTGCCTGAGGCCAAGAGCTCTAAGGGAGCCTTGCAGCAGCACTGTGCACAGAACCATGGCAGACACCTCACCCAACAGGGAACCCAAAAACCTCCATGGTGCAATCACACTCTCCACTCTGGCATTTGTGAAACTTTCCAGACTTTGGTAGCAGAGGGCATGGCAGCATGCAGGTTCCGCTAGTAGAGTCAAATAGTCTCAGGAGAAAAGGTATTACTGATTGAAGAATCTCAGCTCTTAAAAGAGCAATTTGAAATCTGCAATTTGAAAATTTGTTCAAGTCCTCCTCGCAGAGCTTTTCTGGTCCTACTTGTAGGACGGACCTGCATGCTGTTCTGTCCTGCTGCTCCAGCTCCATGCAAGCTGACACAGGTCTATTAATTTAAGTAGATGCAATTTAACCCCCTGAGGCCTAGCCCAAGGCAAGTGCTCCTTAGTACCCCTATAAACATGGAGCAGTAAGTATATTTAATAGCTGCTTTTATACCTTGCAGCTGAGATTCAGTTTCAAGTATTCTTTCTCTAGTGAAGAATATGGAATTTGCAAATTGTGGTGGTTTTACAAAACTTGCAAAAGACCAGAAATCGCAAACTTCCCTATGCATTCTACGAGCAACCACACATCCTGCTTCCAAAGTTTGAATATTGGACTGGTAAGAGCAAAGGAAATCTCTACTTCCAGGTAGCATTCCTGAAAGATAGTGCTTGTGGTATTACCAGCTGATGAAAGCAACAGTTTTGTGACGTTGATTTGAAAACATAAGATTTTGTTATTTTTCTAATGGCACTATTTCATTACTTTGAACTAATGCCTGTTTTACAGCAGCACCCATTTTTGCATTCTCTGTAGCTGCTTTGTCTTCTTGGTCAGAAAATAAGCTTATTATGGGAGAGATAGAATTATCATGAAGATATTTTCATGGTGGTTCAGCAGCAAGCCTCAGATCCATGGGGTTAATATAACAAAGATGATGGATTTCTTACACATCATTTCTTACTGAATATTAGATATCCTCTAATAGACTCACAATAAATTATAGCAGATGTTTGAAAAGCACATAATTTGCGATAGATTATACACATATATCACAAATCAGACATTGTATAAACAATAGTTGCCCTGTATTCATACTGCTTTTGTGAATAAGAGATTCAACTATTCAATCAACCGTTGAAATTTTATCACCGGTCTTCTACAGTAAATATAACTTTGAGGTACTAATATCTTCCAGCCACAATGACATTTAGGATACAATTCAAAGAGCTGATCTGTGGCTTCACTGTGTGCAAACACATTTCGCACCCACAAAATGAATTGTAGTGGCATTTGCATTAATTTCACCTGAGATTCATTACTTAGCATGGGATCTATTGAGATATATGGGTAAGATGTGGTAAGAAAAAGAGAAGGTACTCTGTTTTGCTGTCAGGAAACAAGGGAAGTCAGTGCTGCGTTTGGCCATCATGCCTTAATCAGATGGAGCAGAGGAGGAGGCTCAGAGATGGAAACCCAACACCGAGAGCAGAGTGTCAGGCTGGAAGGGTTTGAAATGGGCTTCCTTGGGCTGCTTGGAAGCTGAAAAAGGAAAGGAGGGTTTCTTCTGAAGACTTTGAAAAGAAGAATAGATGCATCATGATCACTTCAGTATTATTCACCCACTTTGACATAATCTTTGTCTCCTTGGTTTGCTCCTGTCTGCTTTCACATGAACTAGGCCAGCTGAAAACACACAGACATTTCCACACAAAAGAACACAAATATAGCATTTGAATGTGAAAGAGGTGCTAAACAGGGCTCTCATTTAAATGATGCCTAAAGCCAAGAGACACAGGGTCCAAGATCTATGAGAACAAGACACAAAACCATCTCTACCATGTTTAAAAGCACATTTGATTAACTACTGCATGCTGAGATATCGTTCAGTATTTTTCCCTATGCCTGGAGCTGCTGAGACAGACAGAACATAGCTGACCTTTGGAGTGGGATTTTTGTGAACTAAACAAACTGTATGGCAGAGTATAGAAGTTACAGACCTCTTTAGAATGCTGTACATAAAAATCTTGTAAACAGTCTGTAAATATCACTTGCTGGGTAGGCCTTGCAGAAGCTGCTGCAGAATTCTCTGCTAACATCTTCCCCTCCCTGCCTCTGAAACATTGGACCATCTGGTAATGACAATTTATTCTACAGCTTTTCTGTTGGCATGTGCCTGTAATTATAAAACATGTTATTACCAGCTTCACTCTGGAAGCAACACCATCCTGTGGCCGGGGATCATAAGCACTGACACTCTTACCAAAATGCTAGGGAAGGTTAAAGCACCCAGAGTGACACCAGCACATTTGCCTTCCTGTCTTTGGAGGCAACTTTACTAACATTATTGGTGAACATTTTACCACGCGTTGTGATTGCCACACTGATCTCTTACGTTTTCTGCCAGAATCTAACTTCCTGTTGAGGAAGTTAGCATTTGATCTAATTACCACTGAAGCAAATGGTTTTTTTCCACTAGCAACAAAGAGCTGGAGCAAGCTCAACTGTGCAGCAGCAG